>PKRV01001000.1:709665-992910 GCA_003709505.1 Hyphantria cunea
AAAAAAAAAACACTTACTCTACGCTCATACGAACACACACACACATACACGAATATATATATACACACACACACACACACACACACACACACATGCACGCGCGCACCACATACACACTCATACACACACATATACATAGTAACGCAACACAATATATCGACCCTGCAAACCGAGCTGGTGTGAATCCTGGAGTCCTGAAATACAGGTTTTGGCCTAGTTTAGGCTCCAGTCCACCCCAAGCTACAAATATTGTATCTGTACTAACTTCACTGATTATTGTACAAAGAGTTCTTTGTGGTGGAAATAAACGTATTTTTATTATTATTTATTATTATTATTATTATTATCTTAAAGAACGATTTCAGTTCTTACACACAACACTCATTGTAGGGACCTGAGATCATCGGAGATTTGAAACTTGCCATGCCCCAACATTCCAACCGGTTTACAGATAAATCCTTTACTATGCAAGCAAAAAAACTCTAGAACGATTTACCTGAAACGATCTTTCATGCTAAAACCTTGCCTGTATTTAAAAAGTTAGTGAAGGATTATTATCATTCATTATAATACCTTGTTTATAATATATATTTTAAGTCTGTGTATGTATTTATGTATGTGTATGTTTATATATGTAGTATGAGTAGATGTGCAATATATAAGAATGGAAAATATTTTGCATTTAGTGTTTTTTTTGGTTAGTATTCACATTTTGACATAAATTTGTGCACCCTACTACTGCTACCCTAATTAATGTCACCAAATTATCCGTATAAAGATTGACTGTAAGAGATCGCCAAGAGCGATAAGACCGCCAATTGTCACATTTGTATGTTGTAACTCTTTTTTTTCAATCTGTTAAGTGAGTACAATAAAGATAAATAAATAAAAAAGAAATAATTAACCAACCCGTCTGGCCAGCATGGCATATTAGGACAAAAACTCCTTTCTTAGGAGAGGTCTATGTCCAGTAGTGGACTTTTAAAGGCTGATTGGTAGTGATGGTGATCCATAGGCTAAATATTACCCCAAAAGTGATTACCGCGATGTCCGAGATACACACGGGAGTAGCCGCGGACAATAGTTAGAAATGTGTTACTCAATTGATCAAATTTTCAAGACGAAATTGCTTCTGAAATGATTTTAATGAGAATTAGCATAGAAATAATTAAATTTGTGAAAAAGGGCATGTTTTCAAATGTAAGCCATTCCGCCGTTTCTTTTTGCGAGCAAGTTATGCTTACCAAGGAGACGGCGGAGCTGGACCGAGAGAGGTTTAGAACTCTCCCGGTCTGCCAGCCCGGGAACCGGCCAGATACCCCAGACGATTCGGGCGCCTGAAATCGTAAAATGATAATCCATAAGCGCAAGCCTGGGGGTGACAGATGTGGCCATCCATATTCCTAGCAGAAGCAGGCTCAGGTGGGGGGCGCGCGCGCTTCAATGCGCTCACGCCCCACCTTTTGGAGCAGCAACGAAATCCTCGAGGTTTTCACACAGGATGGGGCCATCTACAAACCGTAGGTGTAGGTACAATTCCATGTCCTCCAACAAAAGGTCATCTGAGTATTTCATTGTTTTTTTTTTACCTTACAAACCTTTTTTATTAGATCCATCTTCATTTTTATTTTAATGAATTTGATGAATAAAAATATAAATATGAATATAAATCTATAAGTAATTAGCAAAAATATAATCGTTGCTGATCGCAAACTGGTTATTTGTTGACAGCATTCTTCAGTCATCAGCCAAAGATTCTGTGTCCGGTTCAAAATATCGATTAACAAAAACCAAAAGGTTTTTTTTATAAACAAATCAAATACGACTTAAGATCTTGTTATTTTGGACGATTTTTTAAGCTTATCGATTTCTTTTTTGTATTGCCAATAAATTTATTATGAACATTAAATTCACAGACTGCCTAAAAGACAACGATCTTTTGCCGGCTGCAAATAATCTAGACAATCTGTGGATGTATTAAACTGTACAAACAAGAGAATACGTGTGTAACTGATAAATCCATATTAATAATATAAATTCAAATGTAGATCTGTCTGTCTGGTGTACATGAAATCATGTTTATGAAGGCGTTTTAATTTTTTTTACTCTTTTTATTTTACATGGGGATAAATAATATTATTAATTTCAATCATATATTTTTTACTTTACTGAAGACGCTCATAGCCCAGTTGCACTCGATTATTAGAACCAATCACTGAAGGTAAGCAATGACGGCGAGGGCAACACCTGGATAGGTGACCGCTGGTGGCACGACATTTTACGTTTAGCTTCCATCTACCACGAGCTTCTCCGTGACTCGGTCACGTTAGGCATCGGTTTATTACGGGTTAAAAACGTGCAACGGCAAGATAACGTAGCGACAACGTTGTCTTGCCAGTCTCCAACCCGCACTCGGTCAGCATGGGGACTTATGAGCGTAGCCCTCTTCTGAGAGGAGACCCGAGCCCAGCAGTGGGACCTTGAGGTTTGTTGATGGTACATTTTTTACTTATATCCCCGTTTTTTTATTAAGTAATAGTATTAAAATTGTCATATCATATAGATAGATCAGAAAAGCGATAAATGACAGTTTCAAAGAGTATACAGAAATTCTCAAATCAATCAATCGATGCAGCTAATCCGTTACTTATGGTAATCATTTAAAATCCAATCAGTTAGGAAAGTTCATTCGCGATTTGTTTTTGTACGTAATATAGCATTTGAATCCAATATACATGTATACAAAATATAAATAAATCCTTCTATGAATTTTAACTAAACTAATAAAAATGGACCTATGTTGCTAATAAAACGTTCTAGAATTTGCTTTTAAATCGAAAACGGGTTTTTAGTCCAAAGTTATACAGTGCATAAATAAAAAAAAATATTATGCATATCTTTGATATTATGAAGAAATCAAATAAAGGTACATTTATGTTAATTATGAAATAGAAATTCCAACTTTACACTTACATCTTACATTCTTTTGCAACTTTTATTTTATTTAATGCTTTTACTAACAACCTCACTTAGTAGCTTTGAAAATACTAGCACAATTTCTGTTCATCTTTAATATTCTTTAATAGATCGTTAGTGGGACCGTTGCCAAGAAAGTGGTTTGGTAAAAGGTTTATTTCAAGTTTCCCATCCCTTTGCAGTGCAATTGTCCTACTTATGGCACGAATGGGCCGGCTCGACAGGAATGATATCATGGCCTCACAGAATACCGGTGAGAAACAGTACTTGCAGTGTGTTTCACCGAGTGAGTGAGGATACCGGAGGCCCATATCCTAACCCCTCCCCCTCTTCCCTCTCTCCATCCCCCAAAGACCGGCAAGGCACTTGTGACGCCTCTGGGGTTGCGGGTGTTCATGGGCGGCGGTAATTGCTTACCAACAGTCGATACGTCTGCTTGTTTACCCCCCCCCCCATTCCAATAAAAAAACAAAAATATTTCAGTCGACTCCTACGATGACAGTGACTGGTACAAGATGAATAAGGGTGTTTACATAGCTTGTTCTTAATTCGCCACCACGCGAATATGATTCTATGAATTAGATATGTATTTGACAAATGTATCTATCTACCAACAAAAATACCTTTTACTTTGTACTGAAATTCACATTTTTTTGAGCCTGCTAAAGTGACTATACTCTGCCTGGGAAGCATGAGAAGTACTCACACACTGTGGCGGCTTAGATGCTTTTGAGTAATGGGGTGTTTGGTCTCGCACTCACCACCAAAACACGAATGCTGTCATTTTAGGTTGGTTTTTTGTGATTCACCTAGTCGAAATTTAGGTTAGAAAAGTTAGGTAACAAACACAAAAGAGTAATACAGTCGATTTGAGAACCCTTTCTCTTTTTTTTAAGTCGGTTAAAAAGGAGTTCTTTTACATTTACAGATAGCAACCACAACCAAAGTCAGAGTCTTTGTGGAATAAATAGATTAAGACACTAGAACGAGATAATCTTTTAAATATTTTCTTTCTGGTTTTCCTCAAAGTATGTTATCATCATTCTAAATTTGAGTAAAAGACACATATGTGTAATTTTTATTTTTTAAATATGGCAGTTTTTATTTTTTTTCACCTTTTTTATCGAAATTATTATTATTGTTGTAGGAGGTATTAAATATAATGGATTCGGTTTTCTAGTTTAAATTTTATGCAAGATAATATAATACGACAGCAAAAAAATGTAAAAACACTACATATATACAAATGTTCAACAGTGTCTCGAACTCATCTTGATGTTTATGCGATTTATGAGCATTGTGTATTTTAATTTAAATAACTTGATTGAAACTCTTTAGAATATTTAAACGTTAGAAATACAATGTATAATATCAAATTTACATATTTTAGTACATTTTTTTTATTAGAATTCAACTTGAGATCAGATTTCGGCCAATAATCAGCCTAGCTGGAATTGTCATTGATTAGATTTTAGTGCCAAGACAGGTCAAAATATATAGCTATACTAGCTAAACAACGCAACTTTATTTACGTCTCTTTCCAATCATGTTCAGGCAATATTAGCCTAAGCGCAATGGTAACTATTCTATCTAAGCACGCCAGAAAAACACATATGTAAAAGAAATCGTGAAAATCTGTTAGTTAGTTTTGGAGTTCATCGTGAGCTACAGCGGGTTTTTTCCTGCCAAAATGACCTGACTTTGCCTGACCTGGGCTTGCCAAAACGACTCTACTCTGCCTGATAGAAAACATAAGCAGAATCTAGGAGTGGTGGTTACTGCACTCATTGTGTGCAACAATGCAGCATGGTGTACCACACTATGGCGGCCTAGTGATATGCTTCTGAATCATTCGAAATCAACGTGACATGGGAACTATATATATATAATAGAATTGCATAGCTTGTTACGTTATGTACAAAAACTTTTTGAGACATCATAAAAAATTTAAGCTGACTGTTTTTTTATGGTTGTTATGCCTTTAGACTGGGTCGATTTTGATGATTCTTTTTTTATTTGTAGGCTGTGATCCACTTTTGTTCCAGTTCTTGATATTGGTTTTTTTTTGTTAAAATTTAAGTAGCATAATTATTTTCAGAACGATTTTGGCAGCTTAGATCAAGTGAACCAGAGATTTGCCCTTCAGAATTACAACCAAGGACACCCGATGGTATTTCGGGTCAGATTTCCAATTATATCACCACTTCCCAAGCTAACTGCGATTACAGCCAACGGCCAACTATTATGCAGTGGACCCGGAGGTAATGCCATGTTTCTCTATACTACAAAATAATCTAACACTTTTTTAAAGACGGACCGACAGATGGATGCGTCCTTGAGGGTATTTATTCTAATACTAATACTACTATTATAAAGTATACTAATATTATAAATTAAAAAAGTAACTCTATCTGTCTATCCGTGTGCTACGCTTTTACGGCTTAAACATTGCACCGATTTTAATGTAAGTTGTCGTCGAGATACTTTGATTCTCAAGGATGAACATTAAGCCAATAACAAGGTCCTTCCTACCGCAATAACCGAAGTATACGCGGGTGGAACAGCGAGCAAAACCTATTATATAATATTCGGAAGTATTTATTGCCAATTTTTAGTTAACTTGAAGTCTTGTAATTTCTTCCTAAGAAATGCTTGAACCAGAAAATATCAAAAAGAAAGATTAACTTCTTATAATTAAAATCTATGGTTGATTCAAAGTTTCATATATTTATACTTATTGCAAATACGTAGCACAAGGCGGACGAATGCCGCGATCGTATGTAAACATGGCATTGAATAAGTATTCTATGTCTGTAGCGTCACCAGTGATGGCAGTATAAACTTTTTATTACGTAAATTAATAGGCAAGTTAAAATACTAGGAAATAAAAATATATACAATATTTACATACAATCTTTAAAATATTCCTTCACATCATCGCCTACTAGTAGCGTTCCCAAAAGGCTGACAACATTGTCACGTTGAATAGCAATGCCAATTTTCTGACCGTTTTAGGCCGGCTTTCTGGTCGCAAGAAGCGTTTATTATTTGCTTAGCTAGTTGTTTAAACGCAACACGGGCATTCAAACCCCAAACGGTTCAAAAATGTAATTGCTTACTATTTTTCAGTATTCACTCCTTTTGAGATTTTCCACAGATTCAAGGGCAAGCTTAGTCTTTATATGCAATCATAATGATAAAAAATTATGCAGAAATACACCACATAAATTTTTTTTCTTTAAATTACAACTCTCGCATTAGGACCGTGTCGCGGGAGTCTTTGCAAACATATAGTTAACATGCACTAAGAACACCTAGACTCATAACAACAATTAGTAGATTACACTAAGTGCTATATAGTGTGGGGTTTAAAGCCACAACACTCAGCGCAGTAGAAAGCTATGTGGCTACCGCTTAAAAAAGCGACGTGGCAACCGCTTAAACCACTATGCCGTATGTACAGTGAAGCCTGGGTGTTATTAATTTAAGCGTTCTCCAACACGAAACTTATAAGTCTCTAATTTATAGTTATTAAACGTCATTTTAACAAAAAGAGAAATCATATCGAGAAGATCAGGTTTTCTTAAGAAATCGTATTTGCATAGCACTGTGGAATTAATTCTGCAAATTTTGGAAACAGAAATGAAGTATATATTTTGCAGCAGGTAGTTAAGAAACCCCGTTAAAATCAACATCAACTACGTTTTTTAAGATCTACGTAAAAAGACACAGTGAAAGCTCAAATTATTTATATATATTTAATTAAAAATAAAACAAAATTATTTTTTTCGACATTTATTTTGACTGCCTGGCCCGGTGGCACAGTAGTAGCGTATGCGACTGTGCGTGTGTCGGTCTCGGACACAATTCCCGGGTCAGATCAAATGTTTGTAGAACCTGTCAACCTTTTGTTGCGAAATTTGGATGTCTTCTTTTAAATTTATGTTAAAAAAGTCTTTACTGCCAACATCAGGGAATCTGACATTCCCAGATATTGGCAGTTAATATTTAACTGAAACTGATTGGAAATGAAATATTGAATAGCCCAATTATTGATGGAAGTATTCTATTTTTAAAGAAACTCGATGTTATATGCACGGATCGCGTTGTGATTCCAAGCTGTCACTTCGCTCTTTTGACACAGGACAAAACACTGTGTTATCCAAAAATTGTTGTTATGACTGCGTGCGTGTTCATTGTATCCATTTTATTTATGCTTCTTAAGTCCCTTACGCTGCATGGCATACGACTAGTGCGCGAGTTGCCTCAAAAATATAGTGACAGAAACTTTGCACATTTATTTATTTATTTATTCATTTATTAACTTAACGCACACGAAGTACAAAGGCGGACTTAATGCCATTAGGCATTATCTACCAGTCAACCTTCAGGTGTGCAAGATCAAAATTTTGAACTCGGACTAATAGCAATTATGCAGATACTAGATAAACATATACAATTATACTACTACATATATAATACATACACGCACATATATGCATACACATACATACACATAAATAAATATATATATATATACATATATAGACGAACATCAGCGTTGAGACTATACTGCCAATTCACTCCGAAGAAGTTCGCGAACTCTTATATATATATGCGAACGCATATAGCATTAATACAATTTTACAACATTCAAACTTCTAACAGTTGAGGGCCAGTATGAATTTATTTCACATCAACTTTATAACCACGATGACTACATGTTCCGTTTTTTATTTTTATCTAACCATGTAGCATGTTTCAGATACCATTCAACCAAACCGATACCTCACAACCTTCAGTCTGCAGCATACTTCGTACTTCAACGGAGGGGGACAGGTCGATCCGTATCAACCTACTGGCGTTTATGAAGGCTACGAGTCTCAGACTCAAGGCAATACATACGAAGGTATGAATAATTTTGAAAACCTTTAACTAACTTAAAGACACACTGAAGCGGAAGCGTTTTTATAGTACAATAATTAATCAAGACATGTACTAAAATCATTTGAATTTTCATCAAAAACTAAACTTTATATCAATTTTTTTAATATGTAAGAAGATAAACAAGTACACGGGTCACCTGAAGATAAATAACTGCCATCGCCCATGGACGCTTGTACTTCAAGGGTTGCATGTGCACTACCGCTGTTGTCTCCAAAGAGTCAGAAGAAGAGCAGAGAGTAGTGTATCCTGTCAGACCGTAGTGATATCACTCCGGTTGGGAAGACGCATTCATGCCTAAATCCAAGGATTTATTTAAAAGATGATCAAATGCTACGCTTGCGTCATTAATACTGCACTTGATTGCATGGATAGCGAAGTAAAACGACGCTTAAGCGGTTCGCCACTTTCTACTACGCTCAGTGTTGTGCTTTCAAATCCTAAATGGAAAACATTTTGTTTGATCCATGCATTTTGGTTTCGAGTCTGGGTATTATTAAATCTCCCGGTATATAGGAATATTTCTAGTGTGAGAGACGTTTTTTTTAAATAAATAAACAATTAAATTGTTTTTTTTGCATATACAGCAACATATCCAGTATACCAACCGAGTATACCTACATATGAACCACCTCGCAGACCCAACCCAATTCGGGAGAACCCAAATGGGTACTATCCAAGTTATGAGGCATCAACGCCAATATCTTATAAACCTCAGACCCGACCGCGACCTCGACCCCAGACCACAACGCAGATCCCACCACGGGTATCTGTTCAAAAGATACCACAATTTTACCCTCCAGAAGACGAAGAAGAAACACAAGAAATAGTCACGACAGAGAGGTAATAAACGTAGAAAATATAAATAACAAATCATTTGTTAATATATGTCCTTAATGTTATCATAACCAACAGTAGTAACTTTAATAGTTCACTACTGATCATAAACTTTACCTTATTTCTTCATTTTTTTATTAACCCTGTATATATATATATATACATACAGGGTTAATATACATATTAGAAAAGAGAGGTTATGGCCTATTATATTACAGTGGTCTGACAGGTTATTTCTAGTTTATCTTATTTTAGCAGTACTGTTGACTACACCCATGAGGTGAAGAGGGTGTATAGAGGTAATATTGTAGGAAGTATAAATAGATCTTACCAATACTAATAAGGGTTTTGTTTTTAGAGTGGTACAAAGGCCTCAACCACAACCTGACTGTGGAAAAAGATCCAGCAGTTTTGATGCACTTGCGCTAATTTACAATGGAGAAGACTACCAAAGGGGGGACCAACCCTGGCTGGTAGCTATCTACAAGAAAGTTCTCAGTAGTCTTCATTTCAAGTGTGGTGGTACTCTTGTCTCCAACAGGCACGTTATCACTGGTAGGCAAATAATAATTTAATTGAACAACATTCATGTTCTCTTTACACTCAAAATTTATGCCTTCATAGTCATACTATCCGTACGTATATAAAGTTAAAAGCAACTTTGTCTGTCTGTCTCATACTCTTTCAAATCTAAGCCGCTGCACCGATTTCAATGAAATTTAGTAAGAGATACTTTGATTCTTGAAGATGGACATGGGTTACATTTTACCGTGATGACCGATATCCATGTGGGCGGAGCCGTGTGCAAAAGCTAGTTATCTACATAATACGAAATCGATTATCTTTCTACCCTTTTTTCTTTACAATAGCGCAGTTGTGTCCCGTAAAAATATGCTAATAGCACATGACGGTAGTGCACCTTCCTAACAGCTACCAAAATCACAGTAGCAGTTTCAGAGATAATCTTCATATGGCCTTGGATTCTTATTTAACTATACGGCCTAGTTTATAAAAAATTGTTTCAGTTTAAATAGTGGTTTTGTGTTAATTTGAAATCTAAGTCTGTAAGTTTAAAGTTGAATATAACACAGAGTCGTCGCTTAAAGTTAAATAACCTTTATAAATAAAACCGATAAACTCCGACATCTATAAGTATAAGACTAACATAATATAGGATATGGGATTTCTGTGGAAATACTGTTTTTGGACTTGTAAGGGCGCCAACTACCCGAAATTATTGAGAAACGGCGGCGGCGGCTTAACGTGACCGCTGAAATACGCTATCTAACAAGATAAATAAACTATTAATATTTTCAGCGGCCCATTGCATGTGGTTGCGCACAGACAGATCTTCTGAGAAAGACATGGTTGTGAAATTGGGGGTGCACACGTTAAGCGACTGGGAAGATGACATCGTAAAAACTAGAAGTGTGATTGCCGCGATAATACATGAGGGCTATGACGCAAATACATTGAAAAGTAAGTACTTAAATCTTTCATTGGGAACGCTTGTTGTAAAGAAGGTGGCCAAATCTGACGGATTTTGCAGGAAAAAACATTGAAATTTTAGTTTTAATAAGATTTAGCCAGAATCTTGGCTCAAATTTGAAAAAAACGCTTTGTTCAATAATCTGTTTTAAAGTTATTAACTATAGGGAATTATATGTACATGCCGACCTATCTTACCAGAGTAGCCAAAATATTTTTTTCTAAGGAAGATGCTAGTCAGTCAGTCTCTACCAGAAGACTATTAAAGACGTTATGATTTTGTTTTTGAAGTTATACTTCTTTTGCCGCGTTAGGGATAAATGATGAGAGTAAACTTTTACGATGCGCGCACACTGTCATGAAAAACCGAGACCCTGAAGTTAGCTATAGTCAACATTTTAGTTTTTCAAATTTTTGTGGTGTTTGCCAAAGCTTCTATTACTAACGACAAACACACTTTTAAAAAAATAAAAATTATGTGTTATCTGCCAAAATAACTCTGCCCTGCCTGGTGGAAAGCATGAGCAGAATCCAAGAGTGGTGGTCACCATTTTCAGTGCGGATAAGGACAATGCAGCATGGTAACCCACACTATGGCAGTTTGATGAGTTGCTTTTTCACGCCCTGCTTAAAGTAAATACGTACACTAGGAGTGAGTGCCAGGTTTTGACCTCTTGTTCAAAGGCACTCGGCACAGGTATGTCTACCACTCTGAAGCGGTGATTTTCAAGGCGTGTTGTCCTGTAGAGGAAGGGAGAGGGGAACGAGTTGGATGAGCTCTTCAGAACACTCTTCATGGTAAAGGCGATAGTGGACTGCCGAGGAGGCGATATCTCTACGCAACTGCAGATGCTTAAATAAACTCGTTAGCTTTGGGACTGTCGATAATACGGATTGTTCGCCGCTGCAACCGGTCAAACAGAGTGTCAAACAGATACTGTACGGCATCATCGCAAAGATGAGAACAGTACTTCGAGCAAACCTTGTTAAGAAGACACAAATGCACGGGCGAGAAGAACCAATGCACCTTGTTTAAAACACCTAGCTTCCGCAAGGCCGCTTTAGTGACACTCTCAACGTATTCGCGCGGGTTGAGATCTTGGCAGATATCTATGTCCAGGATATCGAGCGTTCCTTGTAATGACATTTGAGTGTTCTGAAAAGTGGGAAGGGGAAGGAATGAAGACTTTTGGACAGAGAGCGCGCACACTTGTATTTTGTTGGCGTTAACTCGACTAGATTCTCACAGCCCCATTGAGAAATGTGGCCCAGAACATCGTCGAGTTGAGCGAAAAACTCGTATCGTACGAAGTCCTATCAAAAGCCTTAGCCATGTCGAGGCTGATGGCCAAGGATTCCCCATCCCCATCTGTCAATAGCTTTACCGCCAAAGGTGTGTGACGTAAACTAGAAGATCACTCGTGGATCGTTTTGTTCTAAAATCAGACTGACGATCATTTAATAGGGAGTGATCTTCCAGATAGCAGACCAGTTGTTTGTTTAAAAAGTGTATTCAGGAATTACATTACATTACCTGAACACACCTCTTTTTTCATGTGAAAACCCCCACGGGCCGTCATCCCACCGGGGTTTGCGGCGGAGTGTGTCGAAATCGGACTAGCTAAGACCACACGGTGTGCCACTCTGCCCCTGAGTCAGGAGGGATCCGAGAACCGCTTTCTTAGGACATCCAGACCGGACCTAAATACGCCTGTCCTATCTTATAACCGATTGCTGACTGACTGATTGGTAACTAAGTTCTAATCTGCAACATTTTATTCTTAAGTCTGAACCATTATTCAATATATGTAAAGGCGATTTGACCAGTTTTTTTTAATATTGTTTGAATTATCTACGATAAGACTAAATATTAATAAATAAATATTTTCAGATGACCTATTAGTGCTAGTTTTGAGCAAAAGAGTGGAATTCAACGACTACATTTTGCCAGCGTGTCTTTGGGATGGCAATAATGATCTCGGACAAATTGTTGATCAATATGGAGTTGTAAGTGTCTCACTGTATGTAATAATATTAAATAAACAGTTTGTAAATAAAAAGCCATACAATAGTTGCGTGTGTGTGTGTGTGTGTGTGTGTGTGTGTGTGTGTGTGTGCATGTACGTGTGGTGCTTAAAAAGGTAAACCTGTGTAATAGGCACCAGTTTCCTTCCAGTTTAACAGAATATCCGTTATCACTTAGTATCACTTGGTAATTGATTGATTCTTTTTCTTTAGATTCTTACAGTTACTTTATTTATAATTAACGATACTTGTGTACCATTTTTGAATATCTGAATATGTAGGTATATAATATGTATGTGCGTATACATACTAGTGGATGTATTGGAGTGTAGATTTGTGTAAGTACGTAGTATGTACACAAATCCACATACTGTATGTAGATGAGTTTTTGTGCGTTTGTGTCTGTGTGTGTGTGTGTGTGCGTGCATGCGGACGTGCATATTTGTGTGTGTATGTGTGTGTGTGTGTGTGTGTGGGTGTGTGAAGCTTAACATTAAAATTTCATTTGCTGATTAGTAAAAAGTAAGTAGGAAGTAAAAAATGAAACGTCTGAAATTTTTGAACGTTTGAACATTTCTTAATTTTATTAGTTTTAGTTCTACCTTTTCATGACCTATCACCGCATTGTATTGTTTTATGTGAATTGCCCGCGTTAGTGCGGGGCCAAATTTAGGTTTGGTATGAACGCCACCTTACCTACAACCTCACCGTACAAGATACAATTAAGAACTATTTCAACTGCGCAGTATAGATTTATCGACAATTGTACTTGCGTAACCGCCGAAATGATCTCTTGTCCAAATGATATCACAACGGGGTTTATAAGCAGAGTTAGTCCTTGCAAGTCACACACAAAAAGTTTTAGTTCACAACAATTTGTCCGCAATATCGAGCGCCCAAATTTACGCTAACAATAGCTAGTGATCAACCATGGACGCCAATTTTGCAATACAAACAGCGATGAGTCGAATAAGAGTTCAATAGATCTAAAAAATAAGTGTTACCGGCAAAATCTGATAATCTTCTTCTTCTTTTGATGTATGGCAACCAGCCGGATCAGCTATTTCTGCCAATGTCAAGTATTTAATGTCTTCAATTCTAAGTCTTCCAAGTCTTCAAGTCTTCGTCGTGATGGAATTAATGATAAAAAATATAAAAAATGTGTATGACATGAAATGGGGACCGTCTTTCGCAAAAACAAAAAACGATCTCCCAAAATCTGATAATCAAGTCAGATTAAATGTGACATGAAATGAGTGACAGCTAAAACTTCATGCCATAGACAAAAAAGATTTAGGCGATATTGCTAAATCGGTTCGGGACAATACAGTTTTCATTAGGACTATTTGCTGTTGGTGATAGTTTTATAACCCTATTCAGGTGGCAGGATGGGGCGAACAGAGTAAGCGAGGGGGTGGAGCCGATATACCTCAATTGGTGCACATGCCGATAGTCACAACTGAAAAGTGCCGCGCTAGCAGGGAATCATTTGTTGGTCTCACCTCTGACAACACTTTTTGTGCAGGTACGTTTAACATGAACAATATATAACCATAGAAAATATGGGCCACCTAAAAACAACTCCCGTATTAGGAATATGGTCAGTTTCATGTATGTATGTAAAGTCCTTTGTCACAGGGGACTTTACAGACATACGTGAAACGGACACAAAGAAAGTGCTGTCCCATGTAATATTTGAACCCACACTAGTCCCATAGTGAAGTCTATTACTAACTTACATTACTACTGATTTGATTTTGATGAAAAATCTTTCACGCTTAGAATTGTTTATTATCTGTAACTACTTATGTGATTATAAATTATATTAATCATCCATAGTAGCCGACGGAGCAGCAGGCAATAGCTAGTCAGTTGTACATCAGATAGATCTTGGTTTTCATTGTTTCCTTTTCTAAAAAATAAGGTTATTTGCAAATTTTTAAGGTATATTCGAACGATCATTGGCTCTGATTACATACCGTATACACCATATAGAAATTTCAGTGCAATCTATTTGCTCATTCAAAGCAAAACGGTATGGAGTAAGAATCTGGGAAATATGAACTTCTTGCTGAATTTACTTGAATCCCAATAAACCTTTTTTCTGTGTTCATAAGTCGACTGCCACATTTAAACTGACTATGGCACGCGCTATAATACTTTGTGAGTTTATTAACCAAAAGGAGACCGTACTTTGTTTTTATTGGCCTGCGAAAGCAACTCTTTTCAGCCTGATAGAAAGCATAAGCAAAATCCACGAGTGGTGCTCATATTTATTGTAATAATGCAACATGGTACTAAATGTAAGTTGACAAATAGGTTAAGCCAGAAGTTCAAAAAACTGTTATTTTGAGTTCTGTTACTTTAGGCTGGGTTTCGGAGCGGAAATGGCACCATAGACCACATCCACACAGTGCGACAGATAATACAGAAGACCGACGAGTATAATCAGCCCCTGTGTCTAGCATTTGTGGACTATGAAAAGGCCTTTGACTCGATCGAGATCTGGTCTGTTCTGGAGTCCCTGCAGCGTTGCCAAGTAGATTGGCGGTACATCCAAGTGTTGAGATGTCTCTACAAAGCCGCTACTATGTCCGTCCAAGTACAGGATCAGCATACAAGACCCATACCATTGCATCGAGGAGTAAGGCAAGAGGACGTCATATCCCCGAAATTATTCACTAATGCAATGGAGGACCTGTTTAAGACGCTGCACTGGAAAAGGCGCGGTATCAACATCAATGGCGAATACATCTCTCACTTGCGATTTGCAGATGACATCGTCACCATGGCAGAAACACTGCAGGACCTACAACAGATGCTGAACGACCTGGCTGACTCGTCTGTGCGCATCGGCCTACGGATGAACTTCGACAAGACCAAGGTCATGTTCAATGAACATGTACTGCCGGAACTGGTTGCGGTACACCGTGCCGTTCTCGAAGTTGTTCAAAAATATGTATACCTCGGGCAGGCTTTGCAGTTAGGTAGAAACAGCTTTGAGGACGAGGTGAACAGAAGAATCCAGCTGGGTTGGGCAGCGTTTGGGAAACTTCGTCGGGTCTTCTCATCATCGATCCCACAGTGCCTAAAGACGAAAGTCTTCAATGCGTGCGTCCTACCCGTAATGACTTACGGAGCCGAAACGTGGACACTTACGGTTCGACTGGTCCATAAGTTTAAAGTCGCTCAGCGTGCAATGGAGAGGTATATGCTCGGCGTTTCTCTAAGGGATCGCATTAGAAACGAGGTGATCCGACAAAGAACCAGGGTCATCGACGTAGCCCACAGGATTAGCAAGCTGAAGTGGCAGTGGGCTGGCCACATGTGCCGAAGAACCGATAACCGTTGGGGTAAACGAGTTCTTGAGTGGAGACCGCGTCTCGGCAAACGTAGTGTAGGACGTCCACAAGCCAGGTGGAGCGATGATTTGCGCAAGACGGCTGGCAGGAGCTGGATGCGAGAAGCCATAGATCGAACTAAGTGGCGTGAAATTGGAGAGGCCTATGTCCAGCAGTGGACTGCGATAGGCTGATGATAATGAAGACCTCCTTTATTTGTTTTCCTTCCATTTCGATTTTATGTACAAACATCGATTTCTTACAATTTTGTTACAAGCATAGTCTTCTGTGAAAGATGTTGTTTTAGGAAATTTATATAGTAACTTCCTTTCATTTTTACAGGCAATCGTAACGATACGGGTCCCTGTAGAGGGGACTCTGGCGGTGGCATGTATTTCTTGAAAAGAGACAGATGGATTCTTCGTGGAGTAGTTTCCGTCTCTCTCCGGGGTCCAGACGGTGGATGCAATCTCCACGAGTACGTCATATTCACGGATACGGCGAAATATTTACCCTGGATCAAAAAAGTTTTAGCAATGAAAAATTTCCCAAATAACAACAACTGAGCCTCTGATCCACGGAGCGAATTATTTATCGATTAAAATAGATAAGGACATAATACTGCTTGCTATTTACCGTCCTCCTACTCATCAAAATACCTGATGTCCTGTGTGTGTATCTTAAATGAAATCTTGAAATTTCTATCCTCGTATAAATATAATATTGACAGGGGATATTAACGATAATAACCATCCTCATCCTCTGAATACTTTACCTTATTAGCATATCTCGGCATCTACCTGCTCAAACACTTTGTACGCGTCAAAACTGCTCAGGTCTTGCTCACATAATTATTAAATCCAAAAATTCCTCTTTCTGCTATATTTCGATTTCTGATCATAACACTGTGCTACACTTTTAACATCATTATCCCCTTCATCAGCCCTCTGGTCGTCAAGCTTCTGTTCCCCGAGTTATTAAAACACATGTCATAGTGTAATTGTTCATGGTAAAATTTATCTTTTAAACATGAATCTTGATCCTGTCTACGGGTATTCAATTCTGGACGTAAATGAAGCCCCCGACTATTTCGTATATACATTGAATGGTATTATAGATATCAATACAAAATACTAAATATTTACTAAATCATAAAATATTGATAAAACTTTGGATGACTATAGGCCTTCCTGATCTAGATGCCTGACAAATCGCGATACTGAAAGCACTTAAAAGCGAAAAGTTCCAGAAGATGTAATCAACAATATCATTTACAAAATATACAAAAACTATGGCTCACTGCTGATAAAAACGCTAAAATTAATAACAATAAACACTCAAATTAATTCAGTTAAATATAGATATATAAATTGAACTAAATTCTAATCATGAATATGATAAATGAATATTAATAACACAATCACAAAATATAGTAATGCAATAAAATGCAGACAGTATAAAAATAGATATGAATTAAATGAACTTACTTTTCTACATAAACCCTACAACGGTGATTCATATAGAGTCGAGCCTGGAAGCTTTCATAGCCAGAATTCGATTGGGGCTAGTTCGCACTCTGCAGAGCAAGGATGCACGTCGCTTCCGAATCGTGGAGTAAAAGCAATCGACCCCGGCCTCAGAAAACATTCAAGGACGGAACAACGTCATTTGCACTTGGTGTATCTGGAAAACCTGCAAGCCAGCATGTTCGCTCTTTTATGGGTCTAATCCCGCCCATACGCCCGTCACTGTAACTCTTGTACACCAGGTTCAACAGCAGTAACCCACGAACACACCGAGTTATGACACTCAGGAAGTCTCAGGAAAAATTAAACTGTCTTGAAACACGCAACGAAATTAATCAGAAGAAAAACTGGAGGAGTTGAAAATATAGTATGTCCACTAATCTCCTTAGTGAAACGGGAGACAAAATGGAGTCCTCCAAATAGGCAGTCACCATTTCATACCGGGTAGCACCACGGATAAAATATTAAGGGTCCTGAGTGAGCTATACTTGATTTCTATAGTGTTTATGGCAAAATCGCCTAAATGCACGGAAATTCACCGAAGTTGGTACAAGATCCCCATAATAAACGGCGGTATATTATGGGGATTAGGTGTCATTTCTAAGCTATTTAGCATTATGTTACGTTTATTGTACCAAATAATACATGTTGAGTAGACTGTTCACAACTAGAATCGGGGGTTGACACAATGGTGAATCGACTAATTTGAGTGAGTGTAGTTTGCTCTTAAAGTTACCGTGGCCTGTGAGAAATTGAGCAACACAGTGATCCACCTTGAGCCATGTTCTCGACTTCTGTTCGCAAATAGATGAAAAGAACTGGTAGAGGTAGACGCACGCCTTATATGATTCATCCTACGTTATTGCCATTATTCCATGAAGTAGTTACAGACATGAGACTGCTGTCAAAAAATCTTATGATTTTATCGAGGTCTCGTACGCCCAAAAAATCTTCTTCTTCTTTTGGTGATATGGCAATCAGCTGGACCAGCTATTTCTGCCAATGTCAAGTATTTCAAATCTTTAATTCTAAGTCTTCGAGTCTTCAAGTCTTCGTCGTGATGGAATTAATGATAAAAAATATAAAAAATGTGGATGACATGAAATGGGGACTGTCTTTCGCAAAAACAAAAAACGATCTCCTCCCTAAAAAAAAAATCGCATTCCATGTTTTGTATATGATCTTTAGTATTAAATGACAAACCCCATGTCACAGTTGATTTCCTCGTCAGTGCAAAAAAACCTCTTTTTTAGACTTTTCATTAATATTCTAATATGTTCGATGATTGAAAATTTTCTTTCTAAAACCAATCCCAAATAACAAACCGAGGTTTTATTTTTAATAGTAACATTTTCAAATTTGAAGCAGCTGGAAGGTTTTATTTGAGGCAAAAGTCAACCGGTTACGTGCCCCCCAAATAGATATTAAGTTCAAACATCTATTAACTAGTTTCAAATCCCGTTCTAGTATCAGATTGTACCAGTAATAAACCGTCGTCCGCATACGCGTTTAGGGTACATCCAGATGGTACAGGTATTGTAAGAAAATCGTCGAAGCCTATATTCCATAAATATGAATCTAGCACCGACCCCTGAGGACACCGCATCGTAAGCGCCTTCGACACAGAAGTCTCAATTCAGTTTTTTTTTTTTTTTTTTTTTTTTTTAAAAGACAACTCCCGCATTAGGAATAGAAATTCCTGTGTCGCTGGGATTTTTACAAACATACATGAAACGGACACAAAGTATACCCAGACTTAGAACAACAATTTGTGGATCACACAAAGTGTTGTCCCATGTAGGATGTTGAGTTGAGCCTTGTGTAAAGAACTAGGAATTAAAGGAGTAAATATTTTTAAAGGATCATCTTGATTTTCATTTTAGCAATTGCATGGGCCACGATGCGTTGTCGAAGACACCTAGATATATATATCTAAGAAAGTACCTAAGACGTATTGAAACCCTGACTCGGTGATAGTTTTCCTTTCAGATATAACCGATCGATCAGTTGTTCAGATATTAAAGACAATGGTGGTTCGATAGCCCACTGCCTAATTTTTCGGTGATAATCCGTGTTATCCTTCGGCCGACCGTCACGCACAAGTGATTCAAAAAATATTTTGCTGTTTGTTCTACTCTACAGGAGTATTTATTTGTCAAGGTAATTTATTTGCCCTAAATTCGTGATACAAGGTTACCACTATCGATGTTCGCTCTTATGGGCCACGCTCTACGTTCACGTACAATGTCTGCATCGCCTTTGAGGTCGGTAGTTAGCAAACGACCAAGGTATATAAAAATCCCGTTGGAAATCCCTAATAAAATACTGCGTTGTTAGTTGGGGAAGTTCCGTCAAAACTTACGTTCTGAATCTTTAGCGTGCTTAAAGAGCACTCTTGAAGTGGGTTGGAGACTTCCGTTTTGGTTTCCAACGGCCCACATGTTTAGGACGTGTGGTATTAGACGTGTGGCATTACAATCCGGATCATATTAAAACTAATAGACATAAACATGCTATTCTCCCTCCCAAATTAGTTCACACTAGCCTAGCTCAAAGAAGCTTTTACTTTTTTAGCGTTACTTGTATAACACAGTAAATAAACATTTCTACATATATATCCTCTGATAAACCATGAATGCAAAAATACACTACAAATTGGCTTATTACTTTGATCTAAAATGAGACCGAAAGTCTTTCACAGATACTTTCTTAGGTTCTCACTGGATAGGCAAACTTTCACAACTTGCATCATACACTCATCATACAAAGCGACGTCAATAATCATCGTCGTTCCACTCAATTTAAACTTACAAAACAACAACCCATAATGTCCCACTGCTGGGCTCGGGTCTCCTCTCAGGAGAGGGTTAAGGCCATTCGTCCCCACGCTGGCCAAGTGCGGGTTGGGGACTGGCAAGAATACGTTGTGGCTACGTAAATCTTGCCGTTGGATGTTTTTAAGCCGCCCGAAGGCCTCCAACTAAGCTTCACGACTGTTATCGTATGATAACAACCGGGACCGACTGCTTAACGTGACCTCCGAATCACGGAGACGCTCATGGTAACATGCCACCAGCGGTCACCCATCCAGGTACTGACCGCGCCATCGTTGCTTACCCTCGATGATTGTTTCTAATCACCGAGTGCAACTGGGCTATGAGCGCCACTTTTATATTTATATTTAAACTTACATTTGAACAATTTACTTAAACTCTCTTATACACACACACACGTTACACTACCACATACAACCTTACCTTAAACCTTAGATAGATTTTGATTTCATTTATTGTTAATTATTTTGTTAAATTCATAATGACTATATTTTCTTTGAACGTGCAGTTGCATTTACATTTTGTTTTTATATAATATATAAATTTGTTAAGCGTATTTAATAAATATCAGCTCATCATCTTCGTAGCCTTTATTATTCCCAAGATTTGGGGTCGGCTACTAGTTCAATGGGTTTCACCTGAATATCAGTTTTTACACGGAGCGTCTGGCATCGGACCTCCGCAACCCTGTGGGTGAACTAAATTCGGAGGTTGAACTATATATATACATATTGTCGGAGATTTTTCGCAAGGACTACAACGCTCACTAAGGCACTTTTTAGAAACTTTTACCTAGATATTAAAATTGTACCTACCTTCTGAGAGAAATAAAGTTTATTAATATATAATAATACGATTTTCTAGGTATCTAAACGCGCGAAAAAAGAAGCAAATATAGATAATTATTATGATATTATATATAACCCCAGCGACACAACAGCGAAAAGCAGCTGACTGTATCTTTCTCGCTCGTGTACACTCGGCGGTCCCGAGTTCACCCGAGTGTTATGACAAGTTATGGTCTACTCTCCCTCCAAGTTACGAATTGTCCTGAGTCATACGAAGTGATCTGATGCGAGTTTAACATTTTTTTACCCACCACAAAAAAGTGCACAACGCCGCTAAAGAAGCTTTCCAAGAAAACTTGGAACAAACTCTATACCAACCCGTCCTCCAGTGTGGTATAGAAAGCCAAAGCGTTCTTTCAATTGAGAGCCCTATGTGTTGCAGTGGACTGTTAAAGGCTATCTCTATGAAGATGATGTGATAAAATTTATAATAAAAATAATGTAATATCCAAACTCAACCATGATTCGGAGGTCACGTTAAGGCGCTCATAGCATATTTGCATTCGATGATTAGAAACAATCACCGAGCAAAAGTACCTGGATGGGTGACCGCTAGTGACATGGTACCATGAGCGTTCCCGTGATTCGGAGGTCACGCAAATCACTCGGTCCCGGTTGTTATCATAGGAAAACCGTCTTGAAGCTTAGTTGAAGGCTTTTGGGCGGCTTTAAAACATCCAAGATTTCGTAGCCACAACGTTGTCTTGCCAGTCCCCATCCCGAACTCGGCCAGTGTGGGGACGTATTTTTTTTATGGAATAGGGTGCATACGAGCAAACATATCGCCTGATGGTAAGCGATTACCGCCGCCCATGGACACCCATAACACCAGAGGCGTCGCAAGGGCTTTGCCGGCCATGATGGATGCTGAGGGAGATGAGGGGAAGTGTTGGATTATGGGCCTCTAGAATCCTCACTCACTCGGTGAAACACAGCGCAGGCGCTGTTTGTTTTTTAATTGTCTGCCAAAGAGACTCTAGTGTGACTAATAGAAGCCTTGAATTGAATCCCAGGGTGCACCCATTACGAACGCAGACAATGCAGCATTGTAGCTCACACTATAGCAGGCCAGTGAGACGTTTAAAGGACTCGGGATCATAATAGGAGGGACATACGTGCGCTGGTACTGAACTCTTGGTTTTGACTTATTGGCACAGAAATGAAAAGCCGAACCGTTTAGTTCGAGAGCGCATGCAATTCTAAAATGGTGATCACCAAGGCCAGCATTTGTAAAAAAATAAAAAAACGTTTCAACCGTTTATATGTTATTTCCCCTATTTAAATCTTATCCGTTAATATATAAATATCTCCGTTTTTAATGTCAAAATAAGAGGTTTTTGTCTGTGTGACTGTTTGTTCTGGTTAATGTGAACTACTGGACTAATTCTGACGAGATTATCATTGACTTGAAATTGATTATCTAAAATCTTAAGTCGTAACGTGGGTTACTTTTATTTTATTTAGGAAAATAATTATGGTTCCAGGGTTAAAACGAGAAAGTACAAGACGAGAGAGAAATTTTGATTCAAGAGTGCAACTAATATATGTATTACATGAAAAATATCATTTCAATATTCATTACTGCAAGCAACAAAGATAAGTTATATGCACACAGCCTTTTTTTATTTGGTACAAGTTTATGCCTGCGGTTCCGCCCGCGTATATGTCGGTTATCGCGGCAAATAGTAGCCTATGTGTTATTCTGTTGTACCAGCTACATTACTGTAAAGTTTCGTCCAAATCCGTTCAGTAATTTTTGCGTGAAAGAGTAACAAACGTCCTCACAACATTTCACATTTATAATATTAGTAGAATGACAACGAGTTTCGAAAAATATACAAATAGTCTTTATAACGATGTAACATAATAATTCAAATTAACGATTTCAACACACGTCTCGAAACCATTTGGGAATACCTGTTTTTGTTTGTAAACGAATTTTAGTAGTAGCGATGTTTAATAAAACCAGTTGCAGCAATAATTAAAGTTTTTGTGATGTCTCATTATAAAAACTTTTGGTTTACATAAATACGTATGTAATTATGCAAATGTTTTTGAAATCAATCTCAAAGTTACCTATAATTTTACGTTTTAAACTTTTAAGTGTATATCAACAATTTTCCTTAAAATCGTGGAGTCTCATTTCAATAATTAAATTAAAATAAAAAAGGAAAAAAATTGAGTTATGATGAAAAAAAAATCGTTAACATTTTCCTAAGAGTTTCCAGCTAGCGCAAGAATAATATATATATATGATATTTCCACCTCATGGTAAAAATATTATATGTGCATCTTATGTGGTAAGTTGCATGACGGGATACACAAGCACGGGCGTATGTCGGGTGCGACGTGAAATAAAACAACTTCACAATTTTTCATTTTCTTTAGTGTCTTACAGTACTTATTTTAATCTTAATTAATTAAACGTACACTAGTTCTTAATGAACAAGTCTGTATAGATATTCGAATGCCTTAACTATTTAACCTCGTATTATATGATTAGCTGGATTCCTAGCCGGTTTCGGAAACGGCGGGCAACCTCAACGAAGACCAGCCAACTACGCAGGAGATATATATTATAGTGCACATGTGTGTATGCTAACACAGGTGCACCCTCTGTTCCATAACTCTCATAATCTGATGGGACGGCAATAAGAAAAAAATATGAAGTAATTAACATCTCAGTTCAAAGCAAATCTCAACAACCAAATTTTAATTCCCCAGGAGATAAGACTCTGTGTTAAGAACGTAATAATATTATTCTGTGTCCTCCGTTTGTTCTCTTTCCGGCTTAAACTTACTTTAATGCACGCTCATTTCATTAATATATTTTCGGAGTATAAACTCATATGAGCAGAAGTAAATGAATAAATTTAGAGTAATTTTGTGTTAAAAAAATTATTCAGGGTGGATAACATATACTAATTAGGAATTGGGACTCTACGAGGTACATTTGCGAGGCAGAGAAGCTTGAGTGATCAATCACTACAGAAACTCTTGAATGAAAATCACAATACTAAATACCCTTATAACGTACGCAGTTAAATGTGAGATAAAGTATGTACAGTCTGGACAAATGGATACTCGACTGTCGTAAGTAATTTATAATAAAATAACTGCTAATTAAATAAATAAATATTTTCGGACATTTCAACACACAACGCCATCTAGTCCCAAACTAAGCAGAGCTTATACTATGGGTACTAGACAACTGTTATTATTATTATATACTTTTCTTGTAAATACATACATATTATACATCGAAAACTGGGTGTTTTCGACTCCGAAACAAATATTTGCAGATCATACAAACATTTGGTCCGTTGATTCGAATTCAAGACCCCATGGACAGCAGTCAGTTGCTACCACTGCGCCACCTAGTCAGTCAATTAATACGAATATTCTTTATTTATTATTTCTTTTGTATTAGGGCAGCTACATTTTATAATCTAAAAAAAAACTTTGCCTAAATCTTCATTAGTTTATTTTCTTTATTACAAGAATGCTTATGTTATGTATTATCGACAAATTTGAATCATTACCCACCATAAGCGTTCTTAAAGACATCCAAATACAATTAGGTCGACATTCGCGTAAATATGCATTTTCATGATAACGATCGTGTTATCTGTTGTTTAATTATACAGAGAATTATGTGATGCGGCGATATGTGAGATATTTTTCGAAATTTTTTATGAGTTCTAGGTAATTTCAAAGAAAATGAATTCAAAATATGATTTATCTAATATATTAATTACTGCAACGATGATAAAGGTAAAAATTGCATAGATCTCCGACTAATATTGTCGTAGCTTGCTTAATATTTAAAAGGTTCTAAGTGGGCCAGGCACTGTAATGGAGGGAAATCTTTGTTTTTTTGATGTTTTATATGGAAAGTGGATCATGACTCAAGTTTGTCGTACGTATAGTATTTAAACAATCTAAATAATTACGTCATCTGGGCTAAAATATGATTTAGTAGTAATTATTGTTTCATTTCCTATTTTATGAATCATATAAATGCATGCATCTTTATACTGTCTATAACTATAACACGAAATGTCGTTTTCTGTTATTGAAACGATATAATCTCACTAGTTCTAATTTCAAAACTATCGTAAAACTACATAGCGATTAAATGACAGTCTTCAAAAATCTTAATTCAATTTTAAGTTTGCAATATTTTTCTAATCCAAGGTAAAAACTGAGCAGTATCAGTGAATACCAGGTATTCATTTAGATTGCACGTTCCTAGATCGCCCCGGAGCGATATAGAGACCACTCCCCGAAGCCTCCATTTTCCTTCATACTTTAAGTACAAACCGCCACCGGAGTCACCTCTACAAGGCCCTGAGCCATTAAGGTCTCCTGCAGAAAAAAAATATATTTGAAATTGGTACAAAAATAACAAGTAACACTCTTTAAGAAGTTTTTTCTTTGTATTTCTTATTTCAAAAAATTTACTTGATATCGACATTAGTTTTGCCATATACCCGATTGAAATATTGTGAAAGTGAAAATAATTAAACAGAAACCTACAGTTTTAACGGGCTTGTTGGTGAGCTGAAGGCTAGTAACTACGATTGCTAAGTCTGACGTCGTGAATTCGACTTCAATCCAGCATAAACAATTGTGTTTATGTTTTTAGAGATAAATAAATATGTTCATCAGCGTTCTTGTTTCTGTTATATACCACAGGTTCTGCTTATTTAGGGATCAAACGATCCTGTAAGATATATGCGAGGATTGCTTTTTTATTACACTCAACACTACTGGCAACATTGATATACCATTTTTCTTTTTTTTTTAAACAATACCTATTACTACCTGCACATAAAGTGTGATTTGAAGTAAGTTGGTGGAACGCTGCATTGCTCGCACGGCAGGTGTCGGTATGCACGATGGGCAATTCAACCCAATGTGGAATACCAGCTTTCGGTCCATTGTTATACTGTTCTCCCCAGCCTGCAACCTGCATGACAGTAGTAATATTAACTATCAATATCATTTGCCTGTACAGCACTGTTTTTTAGTTATTTATCATTTGAATGAAGAACTTAAGAAAAACTATATACAAAAAAGTTATATAATTTTAGGTAATTACGGCGTAATATTGGTCCATGGTTTACTATAACAAGTACTCATATAACTATCCGCATATAGTACATTTACAACATATTTAAAAAAAAGTATTGAAATGGGAAAATATTTAGCAAACAAATGACGAATTTATGCCATCGCGTTCCTAGACAACTGTGGATTATTCATAATTGTACCTGGGAATTGGCTGGCTGGGTCAGCCTGTAGCCTCTGTCTTTACACCATATAATTCTATGGTATGTATGTAATATTAAGTACTTGACTATGTTATTTCCCATAAACAAAGTAAATGAAACACATAAATAATAATAACATAGTTGGAAAGCCGGATCAAAGGTCTGGTACAGAAGTCAGTCCTCCTTAACACGGCTCGCATAGTGAGGAGGTTCCTGTCTTTTAAGTTTGACCACCGGTTTCTGAGTCTCTGTACCCGAAGTCGGTGATCTACTTTTTAAAATTTATAAATAGATATAATATTTTATTTTCCTTTTTTGTACATTTAAAAGTGTAAATAATATGTATATACATTGTAAATAAAAATAATAATGTAGAAGTTATAAATGAGCAATTTTAATCTGTCGGGTATCGATTGTTTTCAAGATTGTCCTTACAATCACATCACTAGTGTTTGAATTATGTTTTAAAAAAGTTTTAATCGACTACAACAAAGGAGGAGGTCCTCATTTCGTCAGTATTTTTCCATTTGGATTTTGATTCCTAAGATTTATACTACTCAAATGAAATAATATCCAAAAACGTTACTAATAATTTTGTAAAGAAATTTTCCGATAAAGCTGACAATACGCCAAAAATGTATTGAGATTGGTATTTTAATATGAAACTTGGTTTACAATAGCATGATCATCAAAAACCTTATAATAGTCCACTGCTGAAGATAGATCTTTCGTTATAAAGGAGATTTTGGCCACCTATACCTATATGTTTTGCAAAAAGTGCTTCTAAGACAGATTTTTAGCACTGCCAAGACAAACTAGGACCATTATTTTGTTAAACATTTCAGAAAAGGATGTATGTCTATTTTAACTTTATCTTATCAAATGCTTTGCATATCATGTGGATATTTTTATATTTCCAGCTTTTCTATGTTTCCTCTGATTAACTTTGGGTTGCAAGACTTTTCTTGCGACGACCCGAGTTTCATAACTCAGTGTGGAACTTCATAACAGTGGTGGAAGTGGGAAGTAGCAGTCCCGTAAATACTTACAGTTCCGTTGAACCCGACGATCCGTTCTATGGCGGTGTCGCCGGTCCACAGACAGGCGGGTCTAATATATTCATTGAACTTAACCGCTACATTTAACTTAAGAATCAAGATATCATCTGAAAGAAAAAACTTTCATTTTAGGAAACAACTAGTTTAAATCTAATCCCATAGAAAAATTTAAATGTCATTTAAAAAATATAAAATGTTAATTTCTTAATTGCAACCTGAAAATATAGAAGATAACGGCGTTTAAGCTGTCGGTTCCGGTTGTCATGAACACCTGTGACAATCGTTATTGGGAAGATATTGCCCTCAAATCAACTGAATAATTCAACCTTCGAATTCAGTTCACTTTCAGGGTTGCGGAGGTCGACGACCCTAAATCTTGGGAATAATAAAGGCTGGATGTGGCACAATATATGACCACAACTCTAAATAACATAATGATATAGCAAAACTCCTTGAGATGCCAGTTTTTCGTAGCGTCTTTAACACTTAGGAGGTAGATTTTAAGTCTTAATTTTAATTTTTTAATGTATTTCACTTTATTTGTGATAAAATGGGCACGTAAACAATGAAAATATAGACGATACAAATTAAATGTGAACATGGCGCTTGTTCATCGGCTCCGTAGACGTCTGTTACATAGACCAGACTATCTTTTGAGAACTATTATGTCATTATTTTTATTTTATTGACTGCCTCTGTGGTGCAGTGGTAGCAAATGCGACTGCTGTACAAGAGGTCTCGGGTTCGATTCCTTAGTCAGACCAAATGTTTGTATGATCTGCAAATATTTGCTTCGGAGTTTGGGTGTTTTTTATGTATAATATGTATGTACTTACAAAAAAAAAGTATATAAGTATTAATATCAGTTATCTAGTACCTATAGTACAAGCTCCGCTTAGTTTGGGACTAGATGGCGTTGCGTGTTAAAATGTCTGAACATATTTATTTATTTATTATTTTTACCGCCTTCGAGAAGGCTGAGGAGAAAAAGGAATTTCTCTATTCATCTGTAATGAGTTAGATTAAATAACTTTATAATTTCATCACTTAGAAACCGATTTTGAAAATATATCATTCGTGTCATGAATTTTTTTGCTACAACTTCCTTGAGTATTAGACTAATACTTAAATATCAAAAACGAAATGAAAATCCTATTGACAATAACGAAACTTATCGAAGTCATCCCAAACATTAAATTTTTCATTGATAAGCAATTAAAAGGTGTTAGTACTTACTTTGAAGTGAAGAAGAATTGTAGGCCTCGTGCTTGGTGGCGGCTACCAGATTTCTGTTGACGGTAAAATCGTCATCCCAAGTGCTCAAGTCGTATACTCCGATCTTAACTTTGATGTGCTTGTATGAGGTAACAGCGTCCTGCATAAACATGCAATGCGCAGCTAGTGACAAAAATAGAAATTTCAGTTCATGTAGTTTTCACCGTGGGAGAGCCACGCTTCGGCATGAATGGGCCGGCTCGACCGGAGTGATACCACGGTCTCACAGAAAACCGGTGTGAAACAGCGCCTGCGCTGTGTTTCACCGAGTGAGTGAGGATATCGGAGGCCCATAATCCAACCGTTTGCGCCCTATTCCATAAAAAAAATATCACCATTCATCAATAGGCTTTAAAAGGCCACTTTTGGACATTATTTATTTATTTAAAACTTTATGCACTTTTGTACAATGGCGGACTTAATGCCCATTACATTAGCCTCTCCTAAGAAATGGGTTTTTGAACTATTATGCCAAGCTGGCCTGGATGGATAGGTATACAGTTCCTGTCAAGGTTTCCTTTTGTTTGTAATACATTTTTTTGATTCGTTTGCCCCATTAAGTATAATTAGGTGTAATTATAATTATAATAAATATATATGCCTATAGCTCTGCTTAGTTTGGGACTAGATGGCGTTGTGTGTTAGATGTCGGAAATATTTATCTATTTTATTTATTTATGATACTTTGTATTTTAAATTCGTCAAAACACGAACGTAAAAAAAGCAAAAGTTTCAAAACTAATTCTGGCTATTATAGACCGCAAAATGTCTTTGTAGCATGGTCTTTGTAAAAGTTGTGCATTTTAGAACTAACGAGGTAAATACATTTTAGTATAAATTTTTGCTAAAAATGGCACGTTAAGAGTGCAAATTTAAATGATATAAAATAAAATCGGTTATTTAAAGTTACTTCGCACTTACTACATGAATATCTGTCACAGAGATCAAGATATAATTTAAGGACTAAAAAATACTGAAAAGGTTTAACTCACCAGTTATTACGTGTCTATCGGAGACAAGAGTGCCAGCACATATAAAAACAACGTTATTCTGACTAGTTTTATAGATAGCCACGAGCCACGGCACATCACCCCTGTTGTAGGGGGTTCCTTGATGAATTAGGGGAATTGAACCGCCCACGACGCCGCATACATCTTCTGATGAGGATATCGGTGACTGATTTACTGGTCTGAAATGCAATAATTTTTTTATGTATCACTAACTGACCTACGTATCTTCGTCTGCATCTGTAATCAATGATGCTCGGCTCCTATTGCTTTAAGCTTAATGTTAACTATCCTATCTTCGGCATTACAGCAAAATATAAATTAAAAAACCTTGAAAACTGGTTAGATAATTTGATACTGGTTTGATAAGTTCTTCGTGTGCAACAAGGTAATACGATAATTAAATATAATCGATATTATTCAACTGGTAATAAAATATTTCTAGAATACAATTTTGTGTGAAATTCTCGTTATCGATAGAAACATTCAAATATAATATTTAAAATACGTTAATGTGTTTTTGCTTTTATTTTCATTTAATAGTAGCAATATATTGGCGGACTGTCATATTAATATCTAGTAATTCATTTTTAAAAGCGTTAATTTTCGTTCATCTGAAAGCATAAGTCACAAACGCCTATTCGTACGTATGATATGAAACACTGGATATACATAATTTCATCGTTTTGTTATTCACTTCTCTTTACAATTTTGAATTTACAGATGGGTGCTAACTTAATATAAAGCTAATTGAAACAGAGCCAGACAATTACCTAGGCTTGACGAAGTTGGGTTTTGGTATAGTTTGAGTTACTGGCTCGTCCGGATAGTAGAAAATTTCTTCAGTAGGCCTCTGCGGTCTTGCAGCTTGAGTCACGGGTTCTACATATATTGGATCCGTCGGTTCTTCTATCACAGGTCTGTTCGGAATCATGTTAACTGGAGGTCGCTGGGATGGTCTTTGAAATGGTCTGTCTACGTTGTTGAAGTTCTGGTTGCCAAGGAATGGTGACGCAGGTTTCGAAGTTAGTTCGTACACCGGTCTACTTGGCTCCTTTGGTCTTACGCCGTTAACTATGTAGTAGGGATAATATCTATAATTAGTTCGAATACACTGATACCATAAAATCATTAGATCATCATCAATTATTAAATGAATCATTCCATGAATGATAGAAGATCAGGCCCAACAGTATAACAGACAGACAGAGTCATCAGTCACTTACCATATTTATATCAAAAAACATATGAATATGACTAACGAAACTAACTAAGTAATGGATATTACTAAATTAATTTACCACTCCAAGTATCGTCAACGTCATTGAACGAGTAAACTTGATTACCTTCAAAATAATCGATAACATTGGTTTGTGGTCGTTGTGTGGGTGGGACGTACAGCGGACGATCTCCTCCTTGTCCTCGGATGAAGGAAGTGTGTTGAAGGCTAAACGTCGTCAGGTACTGATTTGGCCGAAGGATATCTGGAAAGTATGATAACTATTCTCAATGATAATGATTTTGATGGACGTAGTGTACCACAGTAACTTTAAATGTAAATTACACTGATTAAAATTAGTCGATTCACCATTGTGTCAATGTTCAACACCTAACTATAGGAATGTAATTTTTGGAACAATGAACATAATATAATGCTAAATATCTTACAAATAACATCTACTGCGGTATACCATGGGAGATTGTGTCAACCGGTGAATATCCGTGCGTTAGGCGATTTTGATATCATATTAACTATGTTAGTTAATCGTCATACTAACTAAATAACCCTCTCCTGAGAGGAGACCCGAGCCCAGCAGTGGGACATTATGGGTTGTTGATTGATATCATATTATAATAGTCAAATAACGCTTACTTAGCCCATAGAACTTTGTATCCGTGGTGATTCCCAATTTTAAAAGGTGTAAGCCTATTTTTTATTTCATTTGTGATGTAATATGGGGAACTCGAATACACGCTTACATATGACTAATAATATCTGATTAGTCAAAAGTCGTCTATGTCCTTCCTTAAGAAACAATATACCAAATTTAATTAAAATCGGTGCAGCGGTTTACCAATGAAAGCTCAATACTACAGTCAGACAGAGTCACTTTTAAATTTATAACATTAGTATGTGTGACGTAACTTTATTTTTTTTACTCTTGAACACATATAGCACTTAGTTTTAACTTGTTATCTTTTCCACAATTATATCTCAATCGACGGTAATAGGCTTACTCATATTATTTTAGGCAATACCAATCCCCACTCTGGGATAAATAATAGCGTGAAGAACAGCAGATTGGCGAGTTAGTAAAAAAGAAAAAATATCTTTGCCTTTTTTTACTAACTCACCACACTAATCAGAGCTTGTATTATGACTGTTAGATTGAGTGATAGAATACTTATATAACTCTGTTGTAAATATATACAATTACTTTTAATTGAACTCCCAAACTCTCAAACAAATATTTGCAGATCATACAAACATTTGGGCATCGAAACAAAGACCTCAAGCACAGCAGTCGCATACGCTATCACTGCGCCATCGAGACAGAGAAATAAAAATCTCTTAAGAAGCTCATTTTTAGAAACGAACTGAAACGAAATACGTCACTAACCAAACAAAAAACTCAGATTACAAAATGGTATCATATAAAGTAGGAATAAATAATTTGCCAGTGCGGTCTCGGGTTTGATTCCCGGATCGGAACAAATGTTTGTATGATATGCAAATACTTGTTTCGAAGTTTGGGTGTTTTCTATGTATAATACGCACGTATTTACAGAAAAAAGTATATATGCATTGATATCAGTTGTCTAGTACCCATAGTACAAGGTCTGCTTAATTTGGAACTAAGTGGCGTTGTGAGTTTCAGTGACTGAAAACGAATATTTATTATTTAAGTATAATTGATATCTGCATGTGATCGAATTTAATATTATTAATAAAAAATGTGTGTATTTAGAGATACATAACTTTGTTTATCAGTAGTCTGGTTTTCATAATACAGGCTCTACCTAGTTGAGGGTCATCCAGCCGATTGTGAGATGTGTGCAATTAATATTATTTATAACTTCATGCACTTATATACATCGGCGGACTTAAAGATCTAGGCATCCCTAGGCAGCCCACATTTGGGGAGTGTAGACGGGTGCATCGAGGCTATAGTTATAGAACAAGATACAATTGATAGAAGATAAGAATTACCTACCACATGTAACACATATACATACACACATACACATAAACATACAAATCGCACACTATAGGTAAATTGTCAAAGTAGATAGTATATAATATTACCTCCAGGTCCAGAGCATATAGTTTCACCGTTGACCGCGGCCCAAGTAATGCGAGGTAAAGGTGATGTCACAGGGAAATGGACCCGATACCTCATTGGTGACCCTTGGTTGTAGGCCATCAGTGCATACCTTTCGTTTTCCAACTCCAAACTGCCATAGTAGTCCTGTTATGCAAATAAATTATTAAAAAATCAATTTAGGATCCTACGTAAACTACGCATATTTCGAAGAGCTAAACCGATTTAATTGTATGTAAAATATTATCTACAATGTTGGTTCATTGAATCAAATTATATAATTTTTTTATTTATTTAACACTAGCTGCCCGGACAGAATTCGTTCTGTCAAAAGTTAATAGTAACAATAAAATTAGCTATATTCATTTTTATTTTGTACACGCAATTTTCATTTTTTTCATCATTAAAACCTTCCGTGTGCCTTGTGGAACATACAAAAAATATCCGAATTGGTCGAGCGATTCTTGAGTTTTGCGCTAAGCAATGCGTTTTTATTTATTTAGAACAAAAAATATCCGGATTGGTCGAGCGATTCTTGAGTTTTGCGCTAAGCATTGCGTTTTTATTTATCTAGATTTTATTTATTTAATAAAATTAAATTATGTTAACACCGTGTCCATTAGAAAATTATCTTCAATGATTATTCCACCTTCTGATGATAATGAATCGCTTAAATTTTTTATATATATATATATATATGTACTTATTAAACAGCAAGTAAATGAAAGTGTAAAGTTTTCTTTTTCAAATTAAAACATGATATTAATTTCATATCGAAAAGATCATAACTACAGTTCTGTTTTGTATATGTATCATGTAGCCGATCGATCAATCATAACATGTACATTCAAATACTCAATTAATCGGAATGATTAAAAATGATTAACGGACCCTACACACTTATAAATGAATCATAAATGTTTGTTACGACCCCAAAACAACTGTCCGATTACTTCTATTGTTTCTTTTTAACGGACTTACTTTAAACAAAGGAGGAGGTTATTAATTCGACTGTTTTTTTTAATGTTTGTTTCCTCAGAACTTTCGTCTGGGTTTCAGTTCAGAATTATCGCACCCATGGTTTTTTTTTATTAAAGGGATCTATGAACTACCTATGAGATGACAAATGTGCATTGAAAACCACTTGATTAACTAGATATATTTTACAAAAAAAAAACAACGGTCTTATATTCCCATAAAAAAACACCAATTTCATATGTAAGCCCGTTTAATAATAAATAACAGATAATAATAATAGTTTTTTTTTATTTCCCATCAGCTTTCTAAAGTAACAGATTAATAGGCATTGTGTAAATAGGATTTAAATATAGGTATTTCAGTAACTATACAGAAAGATATCAGTCTAAAATAATTTATACTAATAATAAATAACAGAGGAGTTTGGTTATTTATTTATTTGAACGTGCTAATATCTGAAACTTCTGGTTCCAATTTCTTTTTTGTTTTACGTAGCTCGTTACACTGGTCATTTAGTAAAATAAATAATATATCCGTACATAAATTCGAATTTTTGTTTTTAATTTATTTTAAAATAAATTCAACAATAAAATCGTAATCAGATTAGAGATAAATAGGTAATAAGTAATTATATCACCATAATTGAGCAACAACGGCACTGTAAGTACCATGAGCGTCTCCGTGATTCAGAGGTCACATTAAGCAGTCGGTTCTGATTGTTATCATAGGAAAACAGTCGTGAAGCTTAGTTGGATGCCTTTGGGCGGCTTAAAAACATCCAACGGCAAGATTACGTAGCCACAACGTTGCCTTGCCAGTCCCAAACCCGAAGTCGGCCAGCGTGGGGATGTATGGCCTAGATGTTGTCGGTTGTTGATGAATTAACAATAGAGAGTGTCACCATTCGTAGTGCCATATGAGCCACCTACACGGATAACAGCACTCCTAAGAGAAGTGGTATAGTAGTCTAAAACCTTCTATCTAAGGAAAAACATACGTCCCGCAGTTCATTACCATAAACAGAGTTTCACTGTCTTTGATGATGATAGTATTGTTTCTTTTGACAATTTCATAATTATTTTCATCAGCTATCTAACCACGTCAACAATCAATGCATCCTGCCCGTCATGACATACGGAGCCGAAACGTGGTCACTCACAGCTGGTCCACAAATTCAAAGTCGCTCTGCGTGGTATGGAGAGGACTATACTCGGCGTTTCTCTAAAGGATCGCATCAGAAACGAGGTGATGCGACAAAGAACCAGGGTCATCGACATAGCCCACAGGATTAGTAGGCTGAAGTGGCAGTAGGCGGGCTATATTAGCCGCAGAACTAACTGTTGACAAACGTAGTGTAGGACGTCCACAGGCCAGATGGAATGATGATCTGCGTAAGACGGCTGGCAGGAGCTGGATGCGAGAAGCCGAAGACCGAACTAAATGGCGTGAAATTGGAGAGGCATATGTCCAGCAGTGGACTGCGATAGGCTGACGATGATGATGATGATCTAACCACGTATCAATGTCGTAACAATTATAATTTTAAAATATTCATGTCATCATTAAATACTCATAGTAATATATTCGTCACATCCATAAACGTGGTCTTTACATAACTGATCAAAATGGCGTAATCGATCAATTCAATTAAATTTGAAATCGTGTTTAATATCGCGACTGTAAAAACATGATATAAATCTTTTATGTACAAATCACGTGAATAGTACGTCATTTAAAAATGTATGGGCATAAACAATCATGATCAAAATTTTAAATCAAATACCATCAGAGTTTATGCTTTTTTCGGTTTTGATTAAGAAAGTTTAAATAGAAACAGCAACAGGTCAGCAACGACGGCGCACTCAGTACCTGGATGGGTGACCGCTGGTGGTATGTTACCATGAGCGTCTCTGTGATTCGGAGGTCACGTTAAGCAGTCGGTCCGGGTTGTTATCATAGGATAACAGTCGTGAAGCTTAGTTGGAGGCCTTTGGGCGGAATAAAAACACCCAATGGTAAGATTACGTAGCCACAACGTTGTCTTGCCAGTCCCCAGCCCGCACTTGGCCTTAATATTTTCCTGAGAGGAGACCCGAGCCCAGCAGTGGGACATTATGGGTTGTTGATGATGATTGATGAAATAGAAATATGATTGTTCATATTATTTATTTCATAAACAAATGGACTGCAATATTACAGGTAACCAATATAAATGCCCCGCCCTTTTCCGTTTAAAAATAGACACTATATAATAGTTACCGCACTAGGGGTTTAGCTATACCAAATTACATCAAAACTGGTTCACCCGTTATAGCACCACGAAGTTACAAACATACACACACTCTCTCACACACTCACACACTCACAAAAAGTGTGGTTTTTGTAATATTAGTATGTCACTCGCATTAAAGGCTCCGTACAATTAATATCTATACATTTCAAGGGTCTACCTATAACCATAATTAATATTCAACAAAAAAAACTGAGATAATATGACGTTTGTTGTATGGAAGACCCACTTTTTAGTATTTGTTATAACGGCAACAGAAATACATCGTCGGTGAAAATTTCAATTGTCAAGCTATGTCGGTTCATGAGATATAACCTGCTGACAGACAGACAGTGGAGTCTTATAACGGAACCCTAAAAACCAGACATCTTGGATGTTATAGATTTCTTCTTTTTATTTTGCTCAATCCGCGTGGGTGTCCGTTGGGTAGGAGCGAAGGGGTCTGTTGGTCTCTTACCAACTGAAAACCACCCCGGTGTTCCCTTTGCTTGCCTATAGCCAGGGGACGAGAATCGCAATTGCATTCTTCCGCCACCCCCGACAAGCATTGACCCATCTCACCCAAAATATATCATCCGTTGCCACCGAATTGCAAGAGTTTCGCTAAGGTATACTAACTCTTCTGTATTTTGTACTAAGGTAGTGATTACAGTAATGTGCTGAGAAGCCTTGGTCCCATTTATGTGTTTTTTAATGTTGGCATCGTTCATCTTGCAAACTTGTAAGAAACGAGTTTAGCGCGCGGTATTTCCCTACCATCCTCTGTGAAAGCAGGAAAACAATTTGGACACACTCTCGATAAATAAAACGCTTTAAATCTTTACTTATATATCAATATCTATATATCTATACCAATAAAATTGAAGTGTCTGTTTGTAATTTCAAATTAACAACTTTTTACTAAATGCACGTGAAAGTACAAACGGTACTTACATCGAAAAATGAATTTTTGATATATTATTTTCGTGTGCTGTGTGTGTGTGTGTGTGTTGTTGTCCGAGTCCGTTTGTTCCGAGTAATCTCTGGAACGGCTGGACTGATTTTGACGGGACGGGACTTTTACTGGCAGATAGCTGATGGTATAAAGCGTAACTTAGGCTAATTTAGACCCGCGTCAACGTGTAAACGTTATTTTGGTATATAAGTTATTTAAATTCTATACCACTGAAGTTATATCGAAATTAATTAAAACATGTTCAATCAAAGCGTTCGCCATTCCAATAAAAAGACATCAACGCGCAAAGTTTTTCATCGTCACAAGTTACAAAGCTATTATTGGGTTTGTCTTTCAAGAAGCATTTTCGGTAATAAAAATACTTAAAAAATTAAAAACATCACTACTGTACCCTTTCGATTTAATTGCTTTATTTACTTTTTAACTCGATATTATTGTAAAAAGAAAATACTTTCTTAACTAAATGTCGATAAAATAGGGATGGATAACCATTATATACTTTCAAACCTTGGAGAACATGTTAAAGCGTAGGTCTTGTTAGTTTACATACATCTTTGGCAATCGTAAGGGGTAATTGGACTAAAATGACCGATAACGGTTGTGCAGGTCTGATACCAGTCGTTCTACGTAAAAAATAATTGTGTGCAGTGGACTTAAGGAGTGACCTCAAACTATTCTGAAAAAAATGCGGGTGTTTCTATGTATAATGTGTATGTAGTTACAAAAAAGTATATGTGTATTTATATCAGTTGTCTAGTACCTATAACACAAGCTCTGCTTACTATGGGACTAGATGGCGTTGTGTGTTAAATGTCCGAAATATTTATTTATATTTATTTTATTTTGTGACTTTTACACATTCACATATTTTTCTTGTAAAATTAAAAAAAATTTGCATAGAATAACTTAATAAAACTAAGCAATTAATTAATCATATCTGGAATTCTCAGTGCACGAGAACTTGAACTCGACCTACTTCTAAATCGATACTGAAGACAGTGAACTTTCTAAAAGACTATACCGTCAACTCTTTTGAGATATTTTGAAAAGGATATGGCCAGACTTGAAAATACACAAGTTACGGTATAAGTATAAAAACAAAATTACAAGAAAACCCATGCGTATAAAATCAAGTACTTTATAGGGAGTTTAAAACGGTAATTAACGTATAACCTGTTACTTCGCATTCTTATAAATTTTTTACAATAATTTAAATAAGGAATTGAATACACCTTTTAGGAAACCTTCTTACTAAAGTAGGTCTCCTAAAAGATGTTTATTATGGAATAGGGAGCAAACGAGCGGACGTATCGCCTGATGGTTAGCGACTACCGCCGCCCATGGATACCTGCAACACCAGAGGCGTCAAGAGTGCGTTTCCGGCCTTTGGGGAAGTGGTTCGGGTATGAGCCTCCGGTATTCTCACTCATTCGGTGAAACACACCGCAAGCTCTGTTTAACACCAGTTTTCAGTGAGGCCGTGGTATCACTCCGGTTGAGTCGGCTCATTTGTGCCGAATCGTGGCTCACCCATCTCCTAGCAGTATGATGAGATGGTTAAATTCACGGCAAGACGTTGGATGCGGGCAGCACATTACTGATATTTGCAGTGTGTCTGAGGCCTACCTAGGTTCAGTAGTGAACGTCGTTGCGCTGAAATGATGATAATGAAATCTCTTAAAAATATTAATTTCAATTGATATCAGTTTTATATATTTTTGTGTAATTATAAGTGGAATTAACAGCAATCTTAATAAATAACAAATTAGCTGATTATAAGTATGATAAACACTTTCAAATGTCAAAAATAATCGTTTTCTACTTTCATTACGTACGTCATTAAAAAACATCGAAGGATACGAAAATGTGACATTGCAAGCCCGCAAGGTAAATGTTCTGTGAAATTTTTTTCCGTTATTTTTTATTGACTGTCATTTACGAATACGGGAAATCCCAACATCAAGCCAAGTGAATTTACCACATGCAATATGTGTCATATTGCGAAACAGAAAAAGATTTTGACGCTTCTTTTGTGAGTTTTATTTGAAAAAAGTTTTTATTGCATTCCTTTGTACTTTCCATTACTGTGTTTATTAAATTTGTGTGCGGATATACGTGTGTTTTATTTATGTATTGGTGGTTTTATGTTCTTGTGAATGAGTAACACCGTGAGACTCAGCTTGTGTTTAATAAATTTAAACGCATCTCGTGTTCTAGCTATGAAATAAATCTTAGTAGTCTTTTTTAACGACCTCCGGACGATGGTGGAACAATTTGAGTAAAAGGGTTCATGGCGACTGGATGCAAATAGCAGCAGGCCAGGCTCTGTGGTATACCTTAGGGGAGTCCTATGTGATACGTGAACGAGCTGATAATGATGAAAATAATTTTTATAACTAATACTTTATACAAGCAGTTGATAACTGCACAAGACCGAGATAGTTGACGCTCGTTAGGGGAGACTTTCGCATACACGATAGGTAGATATATACACCAGCAATTCGAAATTTTAAAAATAAATGAACTATTTATATACTATTATTCATTACCGTGGGAGAGTCACGCTTCGGCATGAATGGGCCGGCTTAACCGGAGTGATACCACAGCCTCACAAAAAACCGGTGTGAAACAGAGCCTTCGCTGTGTTTCACCGAGTGAGTGAGGATACCAGAGGCTCATACCCCAACCCCTTCCCCCATTCCCCCCCTCATCACCAAAAGGCTGGCAACCCACTTGTGACTGGTTTATTGCGGTGTTGCGGGTGTCCTTGGACAGTGGTAATCGCTTACCATCAAGCGATATGTCTGTCTGCTCGTTAGCCACCTATTCCAAAAAAAAACTAAATGACCCTCCTTTTTCCTTGATTGTCAGAAAACCCATAATCCTCCATAATTTAGTGAATAAACCTCTTTCAAGTCAAATTGTGATTTTATCATAACAACGCTATTAAAGCAAACCAAAAAGATTTACAAGGAAAACAAAATAGCTAAAATGTTTTTGTTTTAAGGTAATTTAAAGTTTTTCTTAACAATTTTTTAGACACGAGAGGTTCCCAGGGTTTCAATTTTTGTTGTATAGCAAATCCAGTTACTACACTCAACAAAAGCTGCTTTTGAATTACAATAAATGCAGAGTATTCTCGATTTGGAAACCTGCTTCAAGACATATGAGATTTAAACAATGGAATTTTATGATTACGATTGTGAATATTGTTGATGAAAAACATTCAATGAATCATGATAAATTACGATGATCCCGATGATTCACCAAAATAAATCAAAAAAACTTGTTAAAAACTCCTCACTGATGCGTCAGGCTAGCTAAAACCTCCTTTCGAAGGAAAGGCCTATGTCTAGCAGTGGACTGTTAAGGGCTTTTCATTAGTTTATCTGGTTGGCTCAAAGGACCATGCGTTTTTCGGTTAAACCTTTTTCGACAGCACGGATAATGTCCACTACATTAACCGTGCAGTCCGTGCACTACATCTTTAACCTTCACACAAATCTGGCCATTATTTGTAAACTGTTTGCTAAAAAAAGAAACAGAAGGATAAAAAGAATTCAGCGAATTACCACAAGCCATCATTTGTGTTTATGTCGGTATGTTTGATTCTTAACCGCATGCTGTATGATCACTTTATAATAACACCATTTTATTTTCCTTAATAATTTACGTTTTAATAATACACTATCATTTACATGACATACATGATTGATGCGTTTAGTTTATAAATTATTTTTGTAGCGCGAGAACTAGTACTATGGCATGTGTGCCTGAACTAGCTGGATCGGAGCCTTACAGCCTTCTGCTTTGCATTTCACCGTGTGATTAAACTCACACGGTGAAATGCGGATGAGGGGGGTTGAGAAGCATTCAAAAGTTGGTAATTCAGTTGTGTATCTGTAATCGCCGTTATCTGTGTGGTGACGGATTAAGTATACGGAGTAGCGGAGAAGCCACTAAAGGAACCAACTACGCAGGACACAACAACAGAAAGGGAAAAAACCCTATCTTTTTTTTTTTTACGTGGCGGAATGCCTTTACGCACTTCGCTCCCCCCCGCGGGGACAGGGGGTTCGCTTTTATGTGGGACTCCTGACTGACTCGCCAGACTACCCACTAAACCTCCACGGTGTGCCACTCTGCGCCTGAGACGGGAGAGATCAGGGAACCGAAGAAAAATAAAAATAAAAAAGAAAAGAAAGAAAAAAAACCCTATACCAAAACGCTTGGCCATTAGCTTGGTGTGGTACTGGGCCAAAACCTCCTTCCTAAGGTCTTTGTCCAACAGTGGATTGTGAAGGACTGTAGATGATCTGTAATTGCAGATGTCTACAGACGGTAAGTAACTACTACCAGGTGAATCATCTGTATGCCTCCTACTGTATAAAAACCACGTTGACTGCCTCGATGGCGCAATAGGAGCGTATATGACTGCTGTGCTTCAATTCCCAGGTTGGACCAAATGTTTGTATATTCTGCAAATATTTGTTTCAGAGATTTTGTTTTCTATATATATAATATGTGTATATTTACAAAGAAATGTATATATGTATTTTTATCAGTTATCTTGTACCCACAACACAAGCTCTGCTTAGTTTGGGACTAGATAGCGTTGTGTGTTAAATGTCCGAAATATTTATTTATGCCGTATAAGTAGAAGTGCAATGTTATTTTTGTACAAAAAGTTTTATATTAGTTTTTTATTGAGATGTAAGTACCACCTCAATTAAAAAATAACATAACCATAAACATGTGAAATGATTTTACTAAAAACTTAAGATTGTCAACTGTTTCGTTTGAGTATAATTTATTTTTTGTTCCTTGATTCGGGTACGCCTTACGTTGCGTTATTTTAGTCTAAAGAACACTCAAAATATCAAGTATAATTTTTATAAACAAACTTTTGACACCCTGCATACACTAAACTTGTAAATGGCCTCCAAAAACTGTTTACTTTAAAACTGACAGAGATTGTCAAAACAAGAAGTTAAGAATCTTAAATATTTTTTCATTTATTTGGTTTTGAGGAAAATGTTTAGACTGTTAACAATATCTATTATATATAAGTTTCGTGTCACGTTGTGGCTCACACAAAATCCGAAACGATTTTCACGTTTGTTATAAATGCGTATTTTGCTGACGTACCTAATATAGGATAGTGACATCACGCTTAGAACAATAGAAGCCGAGCATTATTGAAAAAATACTGTCGATGTTGTATGGGGGAGATAGTAATATTAATAGATATTATCAGTTTAGTGTCAAGCCTCTACAGCTGACATATCTATTTTAAACAATTTACAAAAAAGTGGGACAGTCTTTGAGGACTGCCGATTGAACAGAAAAATAAGTATTTTGTGAATGATATGGTCGAGCAATTAAATTGTTATTTTTACATTATTTTTAGTTTGTAAAGAAGTGTTAATAACCAATTTAAACTTTCTTTCTAACACTTCTTTATACAACAAAAATAATAATCTAAAAGCTCGATGATACAATTCACAAAGTTTGCGGTGACGATATGCATATGCATGCCTGCATATGCATCTACACAATATACATATAGAACATGTAAACGATGACGCGAGTTCCACATTTTTGTTCACCCAAAAAGTGCTCACTGCGTCTGAAGAAGTTTTGACATCAAAAGAAACTGGTTATTATGCTTTTTTATTGAATAAGGGGCAAACAAGCAGACGTATCGCCTGATGACACCCGCAACACCAGAGTTACGTTACCGACCTTTGGTGGATGGGGGGAGGGGCTGGAGTATGAGTCTCCAAAGTACTCACTCAGTCGCTGAAACACAGTCCTAACGCTGTTTCGTATCGGTTTTCTGTGAGGCCGTGGTATCACTCCAATCGAGCCGGCCCATTAATGCCGAAACGTGGTTCTCCCACGGTAGATTTCGTCCTTTTTTTCTCAAAGCCCTGTAACTTTTGCTAGTTACAGGAAATATAGGTACCGAGTGACATTTTCTTTTAAGTAACTTCATTTACAGACAAATGAATATACTCATTATTAAGTGTCAATCGTAGCCTAAAGTGATTAAAATATTAGAAGATTATCACAGCACTGTCTACGATGCGACTGTTAGACCACTCCTCATAAAATATATTTAAAATGCAAATAGATTTTGGATTGTTTTTTTTCAAGCCGGTTATGTCTGCCTCCTGAGAAAAACTGTCAGCTTATAACTTGTTTCCATTCGTTATATTCGTGGGGTTCCATATTCGAATCAATTTATCTTTTTCAAACGGATGTTTTTTCCATTCCTTTGATTTTCTTTTTAACATGCTTTTGTTTTCGTTTCACCTTTATGATTAGTTATAACTGATCGCTGCTAAGGCTCATTACTACAGAGTATTAAATATTCGTGTACTTATCGTGCTATAAAACGTAAATACCTCATAATTAATACGTGACTAGGATATAGAGGAGCTTTGCGTAACGTACTTAAGTACATAACTGCATAAAATATGACTATTTTTAACATCCACATAGAATAATAAATCTAAATACACCTGAGAAAATGAATTGCCTTATCTGGCTCTTTTATCGACGCAGAACCTCAATTTCTGGGTTTTTATCCCGGTGAGAGTATTTAAAACTTTCTCTTCTAAGGGGGTCTTCTAAAATAAGAAATGAACGCTTGTATGTGTATTAGTACGTGATTTTGAAAGATAGATGAATTAATGATGCAAGGAAAGTGGCAGGCAACAGTTAGTTCGCAACACATTAAGTTTACTTGTAGATGAGAATGCCTTAACTACTAACTTTATTCAAAAGCTTGTATTGCAAAATGGCCAAACTAAATTTGAAATTTAGGTCAAATATTGAATAACATAACAGCAGTTATATATTAGTAAGTATTAAGAAATGAATATGAAATGTTTAAAATAGATAAGTGGAGAAAGAACTACGGAAATGACCTGAGTCTTTTTACGATTTTCAAGGCCAGTTTCAGTACTTACTGATAAAGACCTTTATAGACCAGTATGATTTTTTGTTATAAAATAATAAAATAGTTTATATCTTTTTTCAGAATGCTAAACATAACATTAATCAACAATATATGTGGAAATCCAAGTAACATTGTGAGAGAATGAACTTACCTTCTAGATAACTACAAAATTTCAATATCAGTACTTGATATTTCTTGGTAAATTTTCTAGCTACATCGATTTATTGCCCCTGAAACCCTCTGTTTACTAAATTTCATGTATCGTTGGAGCCGTTTCCGAGATTCAGATTATATAATCTATATATATATATACAAGAATTGCTCGTTTAAGGGTAGTAGATATTCAAAAAAAATATCGACTCAAATTCTAGACTTAAGCTGACTTACAACCAATAAATAAAATGTAATGCTTTTCAAATAAAGTTTAACCTCACATAATATCCCTCTCGGCATAATATCGAAGGAGTGCTAAACGTTAACAACTATCACAGTCGGCCATACATTTTATCATCATCATTATTAACCTATCATAATCCATGGCTAGCCTGAGGCCTAGTCCATTGCACGCCACTTTCTCACATGATGCATTTGTATACAATTAGATATCATTAATCCTCATCAATAACTCATAATGTCCCACTGCTAGGCTCGAGTCTCCTCTTAGGAGAGGATTAAGGCCATATGTACCCACGCTGGCCAAGTGCGGGTTGGGAACTGGCATGAATAGGTTGTGGCTACGTATCTTGCCGTTGGATATTTTAAGCCGCCCGAAGACCTCCAACTAAGCTTCACAACTGTTATCATATGATAACTACCGGGACCGACTGCTAAACGGGACCTCCGAATCACGAAGACGCTCATGGCAACACGCCACCAGCGGTCACCCATCCTTGGTGATTGTTCCCAATCACCGAGTGCAACTGGGCTATGAGCGACAATTAGGTATATTAAGACGGTATTATTGCATATTTAATATAATGGGTCGTTTGCAATTTTGATCTTGTCGCATCGAGCTACGGCCAGTCATATTGCGCAAATTACCACGCCACCTACCATGTCATATATTTAATTAGTAATTATTTATTCAAGGCACATTTCTAGATGCACTACGAAGATGAAGAACAGGGTCTTACAGTGTAATTCAGATGCATCTTAACGTACTACAATGGCATTTGATCATTCCAAAAGGAAGAGTAGTATTGTTAGCAGTCTACGTATATTCGAAAGTTCCTCAATTAGCGCTTAAATTACCCAACCAGTTTAAATGAATGAGGTATCAGATTCGTAATAATGACCTGGGTGATGTACATAGTCTGTTTTTTTTATGTATGGCCCTGTGTAGTCACCATACTTATTGCAAAGGCAAACAATGCAGCATGGTGACCCACACCACGGTGGCTTAGTGATGCTTCTGCATCATTGGGCCTCCGGTCTTGTACTCACCAACGAAACACGACAGCACGAACGCTGTCATTTCACGTTGACTTTCTGTGCGAGGGCAGTACCGCCGCGTTAGAGCCGGCCAAACCGCGCTGAAATCAACCGGGTTCTACTATCTTTTGGTTTTTTCTTATTTAAAGTTATAGTTTTGAAACTTTTTCTTGTTTAAGCACATATTTTATGAAATGTTTTTTTGTAAAAGTGTAAACAGATATTATTTTTAAATATTGTGTGCTATAAAGTTGAAAATTTAGTAAAACGGCAATATAATTTGATGGTCGAAATACGCCCGCCTGTTTTGAATGACTGCACTTATTATAAAGATCTGTATGTTTTATCTTAATGTTATAAAGCTGAACAACTTTGCTTGTTTAGTTGGACGCCCTAATCACCATGCCCGTGGTTTGATTTGAAAAATTCTTTCATTATTTGATAGCTCAGTTATGAAGAAAGGCTATAGGTTAAATATAATTATGCTACAACAAAAAGAGCGAAGTATTAATGAAAAATATTGCAAAAACAGGGGAACTTAATTCCTTTTTCAAAGATACCTTTAGGTACACAAATGCATCAAGTTCTAAAAAAGAATTATCTTTTAAAGTTGACTCACTATAACCTTTCTTCATGGTAAACATATTTGTTCTGTAAATAACATCAAGCTACGGACAATTGGGAACGCAGACGAACTTCCACTGTTTAGCTAGTGTACTATACAGTGTGCGCAGCATATATAATCATAGTAATTACAACTACAGTTCGTGTTATAAGTATACATTGTCTACCGAAAAAGAAACCAATTATAAACCTGTCCAAAACTAAGCAGAGTATGAAAACAATTAAGAGTTAGGCACATCTCCCAAACGGCTACAGAATTATAATTTTTTTTCCAGAACTTATCTCTGACTAGATATCCTTATGATGTATTTGTATAAAATTAGCTATATCAAGACGGTATTCTCGCATACTTAATATGTTTGTTCGTTTGAAAATAAATAAAAACACTGACACGTTATTTAAATAAGGAAAATGATGTAATAAACAATTGCATGAAATAATACGCAGCAAAGTATTAATTTTCAAAGAGATACGTATATGTAACTTAATATTATATTACTTCATCGCATCGGCAGCCTTATCTAATATCTTTAAACGAGTAATTGTTATATGTATAATCCGAACATCGGAAACGGCTCCAACGATTTGCATGAAAATTAATACACAGAGGGTTTCGGTAGCGATAAATCGACCTAGGCCTAGATTTATTTGTAGAAAATCTACCAAAAGTAAAAGTACAAAAAGGTACTAAAAGGTTAATATAACTAAAATTAATTGTGTCTTTAACTTATCACGCCACAAAGGAAAATATACGATGCAAGAATCAGACGAACGTGAAATATTTGCGAAGAAAAATTGGTTCAATGAAGAAAAAAGTTGATATTCTAATGCAACGTGACTTAACAGAGAACCTGGTAATGTTTAAGGTAGAAGTATACCCTGTGGAGATCTGAATTTATGAACTGGCATGGAACGTGAATAAACAAGGATGCAGCTGCGGGCTCAGCAAACCAAGAGCTGGAACGATATTTCAGACCAAATTTTGGTATTGGCTATGTCCAGCAGTAGGCTCCTTTCGGTTGAGACGTAGAAGAAGAATCGTCACTCAGTATACTAGATAGTTATCTACTAGTTATCCCGAAAGGCTCAGGTATTTTGTAAAATTGGATATGTACCGGGAAAAAATCTTATGACAAACAATGAAACCGACAGGTTAGTATGAAATGTCTATTGATACACAAATATGGAAGGTATATTTTGTATCGACTTTAAAAAAGAGGAGGTTCTCAATTTTTTTGGGATCTTCTTTATTAATTATGTGTAAACAATACTTTAAATGTCCAAATAACAGATAAATATTAAGTTTCACGTAGATTATAGATTTACTCCTAGTTGACAATTTAAATTGGAAGAAATAAAGTTGTCAAATAGATGTAAACTTAAACCTTCAAATCCTGTCAAAACAAAACATCTCATACGTAATAGTATCAAGATAACAAGGAAAGATATAAACTTACCGAAATAATTTGCACCGTTACTGTGAAGTTTACTTGAACTACTAATCGCATTACAGGCGATCCAGGTCCTACAACAATTCTTCCGTAAATACCGGTATCATCTCTTTCATAGTCAAATATACCGGGACACGGAGATTGAGCATACTGACAACGCACCAAACTAAACACTAAAACTAAAACTAAAACAAGAGAATACACAAACTTCATTTTCCTCATTTCAATGTTTATGTCTAAAAACTTCGCATTTTGTGAGAAAACTGCCCCGAGACAACATCCGTCTATGGTAGCGAAATGTATACTGCCTTATATCACAAAACAGATGAGCAATACAAAACAAGAATTTTCGCAGTCCGCTGTCGTGTTTTGAAGTTCATTATATTATCTCGACAAAGCACCGCTCTGAGAGGTTGTTCGCATTATACTGGTAAGTGTATAAATAAAAAGAGAAAGCAGGTATATTGATAAGGTTTCTTTTTCAGATTTGTTATTGAACCTGCACTTTAATTTAAAAAGTAATAAGAACAAGTTTGGTTAACATTGAATGCTTTGGTTTTTATTACATGAACAATTTTTTTAACGTGTAGCCTGCCAACGTGATTCTACTCTGCCTGATGGAAAGCATGACCAAAATTCATAGGTGGTGGTCGTCAAACCTATTGTGAAAGCAGACAATGCCACAATTCAGAATGGTAACCACCAGTATGGCGGCCAATTGATGATTCTGCATCATTTGGCCTCCGGTCACATACTCACCAATGGAACACGCCTATATTTACTGTCATTTAAGGTAGGTTTTCTGTGAGAGAGTAGTAATGCCCCAGTCGAGCCGGCTTATCCGCGCTGAAATCTGCGTGGCTCTACTACCTTGAAAATTCAAACAAATTATTAAATCTCCGAAATCAGGATGTCTACAAAACGTCTTTCGTTTAAGACGAAAGTACGTGATCTTTTTAGCAATGAATTTGCAGCACAAACACTACCTTAACACTTGTGTACCATATACCTATTATAGTATTATATGTATGTATGTTAAATTCATATATATTGTGTTTCTAATAATATAGTAAATATGTTTAATAATCTAATTTATTCATATTATCTATATTTAATGTAGGTTTTTCTCTAACGTACAAAATTAAATCTCTTTGCACCTACTACATCCTATTTCTACATCACCTGAAGGTCGACTGGAAGAAAACGCCTCAAGGCATTACGTCCGCCTTTGTACAACATGTGCATTAAATGTTAATAAATAAATAAATCTGGGGGTACAAGAGCTTAAGATTATATTACTACGGTTAACACAAACAAATAAAAACACTTGTTATTCTATAAAACATAAAACATAGATAATAAACGTAAATGGAAGAAGAACAACGCAAGAATATAACAAGGTCATTCAAAATTCCAAATATATAACTAGTTTTAGTAAAATCAACATAATCGCAACACAAAAACAGATGCTGACAACTCAACAATTATGTGGAGGTATATTTAAATTAGTCACTTTAATTATACTTTGGACTGGCTCGAACGGGGTGATACCACGGCCGCACTGAAAAACGGTGTGAAACAGCATCTGCGCTGTGTTTCACAGAGTGAGTGAGGATACAGGAGGCGCATACCCCTATACCCAGCCTATTCATGCCAAAGCATGGCTCTCCCATGGTAAATAGAATAAATATTGTGAGCTATGACAGTATTCGTACCGTGTATCTGTATCTATGGTCATCAATTCGGTAGAAATATCTGATAACCAAAAAGTCATTATACTATTTTTATGACTTTAAGGATGAACTAACATTCGGGTCACTTAAGTGAGCACAGCCGTCCGAGGACATTACTTACGAATGCATTGCCGGCTGTCTCATTATTGTTGAAAGATAATTTAATCATAGCAAAATACTGTATTTATTGCTGCATTTACACTTCTGTCGGTGATACGTTATTGGATTATCAAACAGATGTTTATTGTAAACCAAGTGCACATAAATGGTCTAATTAGTATATGCACACAATGGCACATAAGTTATAACAATGTGTCTTATCGCGCCTCCTCAGAACAGTAGTTTAAGCCTACTGTACCACGCGGGCGAGAAGGGTTACTTTGTTTTTCTTCTGTTTGCTGTGCTGCTGTTCTGTAGAGTTGGCCGCCAGCCAACTAATCACGTCTTAATAGCATTTGCCAACCAATGCAAATTTGAGAGAAAAATAATAATACATAAAATCAGATAAAATAATTCATCATCATCAGCCTATCGCAGTCCACTGCTGGACATAGGCCTCTCCAATTTCACGCCACTTAGTTCGACCCGAACCCCTCCACGAGTAAAATAATTTGTATTAATAAATATATATAATGTGGTCAATTTACTGTTGATCGTGTCGTGGAGTTTACGTCAAGTCAGAATTATATTTTTTTTATAAATTTACATTTTAATCGTTTTTTTTTGGAAATAGCAACCTTTTTTCTTAATTAAAATTCCACTGGCGCATTTTCGCACATGAGAGAACCACCAGCTCGACCGGTGATACCACGGCCTCACAGAAAGCTGGCGCTTTAAAAATAGTTACTTGGATATTCCAGATGTTTTCAATGTTAGAAAATCAGTAAAGGACGAATATTATTTATTTCCCCACATTTCAAGACTGTTGTTCTGTTCCTCTTACACTCTAATGGTTTTCATGTTGAGCTCTAAAAAACGGTATATACAATAAGTCTGCCTCACACCGTGCACTCGTACAAAGTTATGCAAGAATTAAGATCGTTTCTTGAAGATTTCTACCCGGTATTAACTTAACTTTGCGTCCATACGTACCTAAATCTATAATAATATTTTAAATGTGAAGGTAAGTTATTTTGTTACGCTTTCGCGTAAAAACCACTTAAACGATCATCATGAAACTTTGTACACATATTCTTGGAGGTATTAGAAGTAACAAAGGATATTTTTTATTAAATGCGAACGAAGCTGAGGGCGGAAGCTCGAATGTAATAATCCGAGAGAAATCTAATTGGTAATCGCAATAAAAACTGATTGTTGTGAAAAACGAATTACGTTACAGATACTTTAGACTTTAGTTTTTTTTTGTACTATTTCTTGTTGTATTGTTTGGGTAGCTTTTTGTGTGTGTATGTTTTATTAATGTTTGTTTTTAGTTTTTGTACTATTCATTGTGTTGTAATAGTTGTGTTATTAATGTTGTGTGTTATATAATTTAATCTACGGTATTGTATTGGATAAAGTCTGTAATGATAGTGTATCGTAGAGTAGTTAAACTAATAAATAAATAATTAAAAATACTGTACGAAGAGCATTTTATTCAGGATGAGCCTGGAACTCACTACCAGCGTACGAGTTTTCCTGCCACTTTGATAAGTATCTCACTAGGCCGCCATAGTGAAGGACAACATGTTGCATTGCCCTCATTCGCATTGAGGATGGTGACTACCATGGATTATGCTCACGCTTTCCATTAGGCAGAATAGAGACAATTTGGTAACTCCTATGTATAAAAAGACTGTGAGGCTTTGTTTTTCTCCAAACCAAATATAAATCTGAATCATTTAGTGTATACGACAAGGCAGTGGACTTTTAGTGCCTGTTTATAAGGATGACAAATCATTTCTGTTCTCGTTTTTGATACGTGATCCTAAAATATAAATTAATAGTTTTTATCGATCTTAAATTGTGGACAAAAACATATAAACGGCAGCCAATCACACGCGAATTTGCGAACGACAACTGCAGTTAATTAAATTGTATAGCACAACCATAATATACAATTTCAATCAATCTCATCTGATTGTAACGATTAGGGGAATAACAGATAATTAATTATATACCGCACGAGTGATAAATGGTGTTTTCCTCAACCCGCATGACTAACTACTATAATTTAAATTGTTGGTAATACCAAAGTAAATATTTAAACATTTAACCTTTTGGGATTCACGGCTTAGGGAAATCTTTCTCTGTATTGGTTTTTTTTTCAATTGTACAACTTGTTAAAAAAACTCACATAAAACCAGTGTGAAATAGCGCTTGCGCTGTGTTTCACCGAGTGAGTGAGGATACCGGAAGCCATACCCCAACCTGGGGATGGGAGAAGGCCCCATCCCTATCCTCATCCCCATCCAGGCGATACGTCTGCTCGTTTACCCGATATCCAATAAAAAAAATCTGAAACAAAAATGCAGCTAATCATAATTCCGTCATCCAATCAATCATTGGTAGCAACCATTTTTACCACCGAACACACGTACCGCTTCAAATTTTCAGAGTAACATCACCTTAAGCGGTTTTTAACCTAAATCTTCTCTTTTTTAAGCAACATCCAAAAAGAAGGTTCTCAATTCGACTGTATGTTTTTTTATATTTGTTACATTGATAGACTTTTATTTAAAAAAAAAATCCTTTGTAGAGCTGTCCTGTGCATCATTGAAATCTCATCAGATCACATTGAAGTCGGTTAAGTAAATAATATATTTACGGTCCATCTGATAGAAAACCGCATGCTATAGTTTATTACATTCACTATCCTCAACCTTCAACAATTCAGACCATTCCAAAATAGGGTAAGTATATGATTAAATATATATATTTAATTTATTACTTTATGCACAAAAATATGCATTACTGCCTCGGTGGCGCAGTAGTAGCGTACGCGATTGCTGTCCATGAGGTCTCGGGTTCGGAATCCTGGGTCGGACCAAATGTTTGTATGATCTACAAATATTTGTTTCGGAGTTTGGATAATTTCTATGTATGATATGTATGTATTTACAAAAAAAAAGTATTTATGTATTCATATCAGTTGTCTAGTACCCATAGTACAAGCTCTGTTGCTTAGTTCGGGACTAGATGGCGTTATGTGTAGATGTCCGAAAAAAATATTTATTATTTATGCATCGGCGGACTTAATGCCTAAGACATTTTCTGCCAGTCGACAGATGTGGTATGAAGATTAATTTTTAATCTCAAATGTGCAAATACATACTTAGATTTAGAATATAACATTCTATAAGCTTTGGTCACTTTTAAGTACATAGACACCAAGTCTATAGGAATCAAATAGGCATGTTAGGCCTTAAAAATAGGAATATATTGAAAGTGAAGGGAATGACAAAAAAATCAATACCGGCTTTAATCAGGTGCAGATACGGCTCTTAACTCAACGCGTGAGAATCATTTTTACGCAATCAATACTAATGGCAAGTTCCAATTTCATTACCAACTACAAACTGTACGACCAAGACTCTGTCAGGGAGAGTGACGACCTATAGGATCCTCTTCGTAGATCTGCTCTTGACTGCCCATGTTATACAGCAGTAAAAGTCAAAAGATAAATAATACAACACAATCGAGCACTATTTTGGCGGATCTCCTTTAATGGCGTCATCACCTATTTCGATTAAGAATAAGCTTAAAATATTAGGACATTTAATCAAAGAGTGACCTTGCCTTTTGAGTCAACCTGCCGATCATTGGAGGATAGTTTTAGTATTTCTTTTATATTCGAGACTATTCCATGAATATATTAAATGGTTTTTTAGTTTAACGTTTCGAAAAATACTCTTAACAAGATAAGTTGGCTATAAATACATGTGTTTTTCTCTAAATCCTCTTTGTTTTTTTTTTGCTATGTATCAGAACGATGGTAATCGCGTTACTTGGCACATTGTCATTTTTTAAAGAATCCATATTTAAAGTTATAAATTCGAAAGTAGTATGTCAATTACGCTTTTAGATTTAATGAAATTGGGATACTTTGGTTCTTGAGCAACTTTTCACCGCGAAAACTGACATACACGAGCGTGCAGTCACGATCTAAAGTTAGTTTTTCAATTAATAGAACATTGATTTTTACCCTTAAATGTTTCATTTACAATAACACTTATTGTTTAACTAATTACACTCTTGAAGGGGCCAAAGAAATGAGGATTGTACAAGAATGAAATGAGGATTGTACACTCACACCCAAGATAAACCACTACAGGTTTGATGAGTGTTTTATGTCTGTTATAGTATGTTGTTGCCCTATTTAAAGAAAAAAAAAGGCAGGCAGTGGACTAGGTTAGGCTGGTGATGACTCTATTAGCTAAAAATTGTTTTTGATGTAAGAAAGGAAAGCCACGCTCCACCACAAAAGAGCCGGAGTGAAACCACGGCCTAATATATAATCGATGTCAAGCAATTCTGTGGTTGTTTTTCACTGACTGACTAAGGTCACCGAAACCCAAAGGGCGATAACACATTTGACTAAGTTGTACCGGTCGCCACTTTTACTTCCTGAGTTTTTAGTCAATTTTGTAATTAATTATGTGCATAATAAAGAGATATATTAAATTATTATTATCGCGAGTATTGAAGTATCTGAGACACCTCTCACATAACAGACTTTTTTTTATTACATTTAACATGCAACGCCATCTAGTCTCAAACCAAAAACAACTTTTACTATGGATACTAAACAACAGAAATAAATACATACAATTATTTTGTAAGCGCTTACATATTATACATAAAAAAACCGAACTCCGAAATATTTTTTACAGGTCAATATACAATTCCTAGGTCGGACAAACATTTGGTCCGACCTAGGAATTGAACATGAGACCAATTCCCGAGTCAGACCAAATGTCGACGCTGCAATGAAACAAGCACTTCAGTCGCATACGCTATTATTGCGTCACCAAGGCAAACATAGATTGCCACTGTGACTTTAATCGTTTTTCCCCCTTTTAAATAGAAATTGGTTTTTTTAATGTTCCTTCAAAACTTTGTCGTTTATAATCCACTTTAACGTAGGTTATTGGAATGACAATCATTGGATTTCGCAATCATTTCCGAAAGACCGTTTTGCAAAGCACATTGTTACGCTTTAAGATCTCTATTCACTCATAAGAATTCACAATTGACTTGCTGAGAATCAATTTTTTTATTATTTAAGCTTATAGGAGTGTACAGAGAAATAATTAGTAATAGCATAATGTTCTATTTACCAAATAGGTGTAATCATTCAAAATTACTATTAAGAAGTAACGAATTATTAAAAAAGAAAAACCCATCTGCGTCAATATCTGCCATCTTTAATAAATCCATTAAAGAACTGAAAAGATAGTAAGAACTAAAAAGAAAAAGTTTTTTTTTTTGGAACGAAGTTCCTTACGGCAGGCTTGGAGAGGATAGGGATTTTGCTGCGCGACCGAACTGAAAAAAATGTGATAGTAAAACCGTAAGAAAAAATCCGTGGAAAAAAGTGCGTGGAATAAAACCGTTAAATGAGACGTGCGCAGGCGCGACAGTCGTAAAAACAAGTGAACTAACAAGTGACTTGAATGCAATTGACAGTGATAATTGTGGGAAATTATTCGGTGCAAAAGAATTAAATACGTAAGTATTAGTTTATTTATAAATATAAAATATTTTACATTGGTTAATATTGTGTGTACATACTAAAATCTTTGTAAGGTTTTCTAGGTTATCTTTCTTGCTGTTTTGAGGGTCATACGAAAAAATTGAGAAAAAAACTACGAAACTTCATAGAGATTATGTATATATATGTGTGTGTGTGTGTGTGTGTGTGTGTGTGTGTGTGTGTGTGTGCGGGTGTGAACATTTCTTTTTAAAATTGAATTGAATATTTTGATGATTCTACATTAGCCGAAGGAACTTCGTTCCTACCTGGTGTCCCACGACACCACATTTTANTGACTAAGACAAATCTATTAACACAATTCACATAAAAATACGACTAGCGGTTTAGGCTCTAGGAGTGCCAAAGAAATATACACACATACACTCGAAAAACATTACCCTCCTTTTTTCGAAGTCGGGTAAAACGTTCGATAAATTGATTTGCATATTAAAATTGATATCTCTGGTATCTTATATTACGTCGGTTTCTATATCAGAAACGGGTTTGCAAAAATAACAACAATATAAAATATAATAAGATTCGTTAAAACATACGTAACACCTAGGAATGTATCTAAAATATATGTAATAATACGTTTATGAATTTTATTGACCTTCACGAAGAGTTGATATAAAACTAAAGATTTATGTGCATGTCTAGACATTGTCTGGGATTAATAATAATATAAAATTTAACCTACGATTCATTTTTAGAAAATTTACAAAAATATATACCGAGCAATATTCGGCTATTACAAGTTAGGCAGGCTAATTGCAGGCTTGGTGCAAAGCAGGCGGTGGGGAACCAAAAAGCGATCGCAGTGCTCATTGTGGCCAAAAAGGAACTTTCTTCAGACCAAATGTCACTTTTTACAAACGAAATTTACGTATCCATGCAATTTGAGTAAAAATAAACTAAACATATGTTATGCAACCTGCACAGGTAACAAAAACCTGCTGCATAGGAATGTAAACAAGAACAATGGCTAATATAGTGATCACAAATTTTATCATCATCATCAACAACCTATAATGTCCCACTGCTGGACTCGGGTCTCCTCTCAGGAGAGGGTTAAGTGCGGCCACGCTGGCCAAGTGCGGGTTGGGGACTGGCAAAACTGTGGCTACGTAACCTTACCGTTGGGTGTTTTTAAGCCGCCCAAAGGCCTCCAACTAAGCTTCACTACTGTTATCATATGATAACAACCGGGACCAACTGCTTAACGTGACCTCCGAATGACGGAGACGCTCATAGTAACATGCCACCAGCGCTCACCCATCAAGGTACTGACCGTCGTTGCTTACCCTCGGTGATTGTTTCTAATCACCGAGTGCAACTGGGCTATGAGCGCCTTATTATAAATTTTTGAAAATAAATAAAAAACAAACAAACAGTTCTTCTAAGTATTTCTCTTTCGCGTACTTTGCTTAAGGCGCTCATAGCCCAGTTGCACTCGGTGATTAGAAACAATCATCGAGGGTAAGCAACGATGGCGCGGTCAGTACCTGGATGGGTGACCGCTGGTGGCATGTTACCATGAGCGTCTCCGTGATTCGGAGGTCACGTTAAGCAGTCGGTCCCGGTTGTTATCTTACGATAACAGTCGTGAAGCTTAGTTGGAGGCCTTCGGGCGGCTTAAAAACATCCAACGGCAAGATTTACGTAGCCACAACGTATTCTTGCCAGTCCCCAACCCGCACTTGGCCAGCGTGGGGACGTATGGCCTTAACCCTCTCCTGAGAGGAGACCCGAGCCCAGCAGTGGGACGTTATGGGTTGTTGTGTTGTTGTGTTGTACTTTGCTTTGGCGACCTGTCTGGCACTAGATCTGCTTATTTGCTATTCTTGATTGGTTTTTGTAAAGCTTTCTTTGTGGTTTATGGTAGTATATCAGAGTCGCAATATGTTTACATCTGCTACTTTGATTGTACACACAATCATATTTTTCAACATATAACGATTAGAATCAATATATAGAAAACAAATAAGGTATTTCTTTAATTTCCCTCACATAAAAATGAATCATAGAATACGTAAAAAATTGCAAAAAGAAAATAAAACAGCTTAATTTTTTGATGATTGAATTATCGATAAAGTATTGCAATACATATATAATGTATGATCTTTATATTTGATTTCTTTTACATCTTGAGCTAGAACTAGTTGTTTTTCTTTTGTTGTATTTCGTATGTGATTGCTAGGAAAACAGTTTTACAATTAGTTTGCCAATTTTAACTGAAAATTCACAAAAAGCGGCATTATTAATTACACTATAGTCATAATTGATCGTCTACAATATATATAGTTATTCGATTAACTATTTTTTTTTTGTTAATAACTTACTTCTCGTGACGTAAAGTCAGCAACGAGAAAGTCCGTCTGTACTAACAGAAATTTATCGATTATGCCATTTTTAGATGGGAATTAAAAAGTTAACGTTATTAACGATACTATAGATTTACATTTTCGTATAGAATAGTATATAAATTACAATGTTTAATTGAAATTATTTGTTTATTTTTTACGGGGTACATTTGTGTGCTGGGCATTGGTGAAGAAAACTGTTTTGGGTTTATTAGAAACAATATATTTAATCTTTGGAAAGTATAAAATTGTGGACTGTATGGCTTGATATATTCTGCGGCTTCTTTCTACCAGAGATTGCTTGCGGTTTCTTCCTGTTGTTCTGAACTACTTTTCTGAACTGTACTGTATTGCCGGAACTGTCTGAACTGTGTAGGACCCAATTGTAGCCCTCCTTTTATACGGTTTTTTCTAAATTAATGTAGGCCCTCCCATTGGCCAATCAATCGCAACGCTTACATTTTAGCCAATGAGATACAAATGGCTAATGCTTAGGCCCCTTTTTTCTTTTTTGTTTGGGTGTTTTCTATGTATAATATGTATGTATTTACAAAAAAAAAGTATGTAAGTATTAATATCAGTTGTCTATTACCCATAGTACAAGTTCAGCTTACTTTGGGACTAGATGGCGTTGTGTGTTAAAATATCTGAACATATTTATTTATTTATTTACTAAGATATGGACCGCATTGTGTTATCTGCAGCAAGTACTAATGAAACAGAGTCTGATAACTTTTATGTAAATAACACATCATAATTTTCAATTTATTATTATGATATAAAATATCTGTTTAATTTTATTTACTAATATCTACCCGCTAATTATGAATTTCAGAGAATCCAATAGTATACGCTGGCAACATTCCGTAGCATGACTTCAGCGCCGCGTTACGGGGACTTCTACGTGTGACAGAGTTTATGTCATTTGATCACAGGTGAAATCGCGAGCTATTCACTGCTAAGAAAAAGGTGACATAATCATTATGATTTTCATCAGGATCATATGAAAGGAAGTGTGGGATCCTCGTTATCTTTGTCTATGATTTGTGGCACATATCATGGTAGTTTCATTCGCAGATAGCATAGAATATGCATATTATGATGATTATTTATTTAAAAGAAGCATTAACTTTCATCAAAATCGGTAAAAGTAAAGAATTACAAAATATTGGCGATGCAAAAATTACAACTAGCGCCTCTAGTGTCAAAATTGCGAAGCTATCTAAGAACAGCTCTTTGCAGTTTTTGATACAATTTACGTCACGGAAACTTATCTAATAGAATGTCGTTTCTTGCTGGACGAAACAATGTAGCAATAGTCGATGTAATTCAAGTGTTTTATCTTCTCTAGCGATTATTTTTTTGGCCAAGTAGAATTTTATTACTAGTAATTCTATATCAAAGCTTCTTTTACAAATATGTGAGACGGTGCGACATTAAAAATATAATATTTGTCTTCTATAATCTGGAACATTAATCATAATCTCGATATCCGACGAGAAACTCGCCTTTATCTAAATTTATAAAAGACTTAGATTATAATAAGTGCAACTACCGATGCAAAGATATTCCGCGCATCTCTAGTGGCAAAATTTAGAAGTTAACTAAGAACGATACTTTACTACTTATAGTAGTATTACAGTTGAGGATACTATGTTTAGACTTATTCAGATGGATCACGATTACATACAGAAACCTATTCCTAATAAAAGCAGAAATACTAACTACTGTTGCGTTCGTTAATGTAGTACTGGCGGACATTATTCAAAAATGTAAATTTAAAAAGACTGTTTTTAGAATAGACCAGCCGATTTCACCATCAATGAAAGTTTGTTCTCATCATTTTCAAGTTTCAAATTATTTTCCAAACAGTAAGATTTCATTTTAAAAGACAACTCCCTCCTTAGGAATATACATCCTGCGTTGCCGGGGACTTTACAAACGTGCATGAAATGGACTCACAGAACACCCAGACTCAAAACAACAATTTGTGGATCACACAAAGTATTGTCTTATATGGGAATTGAGCCCATAACACATTTCGCCGTAGAAAGCGTCTTGGTGACCGCTTAAACTACTTTTTTTTAACTTGTGGATACCCACTCGGGCCTTCACCCCACCTGGGTTTACGGCGGGGCGGAGTGTCGGAATCGAACCGACTAAAACCACACGGTGTGCCACTCTGCGCCTGAGACGGGAGGGATCCGGTAATCGCTTTCTTACGACATCCATACCCTTCCAGCGCCTGCCCGCTCTGAAGCGGGCACCGTCAGCTGTTAGACTCTCAATTAGGCGCCCCTTCGCGGCTGGCCACTTAAGCGGATGGATGTAAAAACCCGCCCCGACCATCTGCGGTCACACTCTGGACGGCATGAGGCGCAGATAGACGCACCTCCGCAGCCCGGTTCACAGGTCCTAAAAGAAGCACTGTTTAAAACAGTGCTTCTTTTAGGACGCTTTTAGCCGCGAAGGGGCGCCTAATTGAGAGTCTAACAGCTGACGGTGCCCGCCTCAGAGCGGGCAGGCGCTGGAAGGGTTAGGGTAGCAGTAGTAGGGTGCACAAATCTTATGTTTAAATTTGAACTCGGAATGCCGAGTTCAAATCCCGCAAGGAACAACACTTTGTGTGATCACAAATTGTTGTTTTGATTCCGGGTGTTCTTTGTGTCCGTTTCATGTATGTTTGTACAGCCCACCGCAACACAGGAAGTTTATTTGGAATAACCGGGAGTTGAATTTTCTTTAAAAAAATATCATATTGCTTGGATAATAATTTGAAGCTTGAAAATAATGAGAAGCATTCATTGCTGGTAAAATCGGCTTGCCCATTCTTAAATCAGTCTCTTAATTTGTGTTTTGGAAATAAATGAAAACTTACTCTACGTACTTCATTAAGGTACGCAACAAAATTTCGTATTTCTGCTTTTATTAACAACAGGTGTAAATAATTATCCCCAACTTTTAATAGCAAAATGTCGTTCTTTGGTTATTTCTACATTTCTCCGATAGAGCCGTGCGAATAATCTATGCGTCGTGTCGCCAATACAAAATTTCAGAAAAAATAAACTACTAAAACTAAAAGTAAACCTTAAAACCAAACCAAACCAAACCTTAAAATGACATTTTTATTGTTCTCACAAAGTTCTAGAAAATATTGGATTAACTGGCAAAAAAAAAAATTGTTATATCCGTACAATGAATTTTGAAATTAATTTCGATCGGACTAAGTGGCGTGAAATTAGAGAGGCCTATATCCAGCTGATGATGATGATGAATTTTGATAGGCATTAAGCAATGAGATTTCTATTTAATATAATAATTTATTATTATTATAGCCTTTTTATTTCCTTAATACATCACAAATTCAATTCCTTTTATTACAATAAATAATACAATAGAAAAAAATTAAATTATACATTGAAAAAATAAAATTAATTTAAAACTTCAAATATTAATATTAGATTATTATTCACAATAAGTTATCTATTAACTGTGTTACATTCATTCTCATATATACAATATTTATATATTAAGAACCTCTCAAGGAGTAAAGGCCTCCAGTTCTTTCTAATATTCTCTATCTTTTGCGTTAGTAAACCAGTCCATGCCCGCCGCCTTGTTTATTCCATCTGTCCATCTTTCTTGTGGTGTTCCTCTACTTCTCGTACCAACGGGTCCAATCCAAACCGTACCTTTTTTAGTACATTTTTGTTTTTCCATCCGAGTTATGTGGCCAGCCCATTTCCACTTTTGTTTTTTAGAATGTTTTAAGGCGACTATAACATTTGTTGATTTTCTTATATCCGTACATCTGACTTTGTCTTTCCGTTTTATATTTAAAATGCTGCGTTCCATTGACATTTGACATACATTTAGTTTATTTTCAGTTTGCTTGTTATATTTCCAAGTTTGGCAGCCATATGTGAGACAAGGTAGTATACAAGTATTCAGAACCAACTTCTTTAGTTTTATGGAGAGATTTAATTTTAATATTTCTTTATGGCTCTAGAACTTGCTCCATGAATTACTAATACGCCTGTTTAGTTCATCCTGATGTCTACTGCTTTTAAATGACATTAAAGTACCCAAATATATGTACTCTTGTACATATTCTAGTACTATATTGTTGACTTTAATAGGTCTCGATTAAGAGTTAGTCATAACCTTTGTTTTTATGGTATTTAATTCCAAGCCGATTTCTTTGCTAACAGTATTCAGTTCATTTACCATGCTTTCGACCGTCTTGCGAATAAACAAAAAACGACCTCCCAATTGACTTTTGTTCTCCTTGTGGTGAGAGCCATGTCCATAAATTATTTCTGTCCTTTTAAATAAGGATTTCAAAATATACAGATTATTTTCCCAGCAAAATTGGAACATGGTTTCGCCTCTTTTATCTCTTTTTTCGTAGCAATATATTTTCCTCGCCAGGCAATCGTTGACCGATTCGAGCATTAAAGTCACCCATAATAATTAGATACTTATTAAAATATGTTTGAGCTTGTTGAATTTGGTTATAAAACATTTTAATATCAAGACCGCTCGCTTCAATAGTGGGTGCATGCACTTGAATATATATATTCAATTTATATTCCTTTTTTAAAAAGAAACCAACGCCATATTATCCTTTAGTTCACCATTATGGTACATAATGTATACAAGAATATCTTGTTATTTCTCATGGGCCTATTAAATCATAATTTATTTTTGATACGGCTTGCTTAAAATCAAGTAGTCTCTCGTCAGATAGAAGAGATCTAGCATTGAATGTGTATACATAGAGTGGTTGTAGTGGAGGGTTGTGGTCTTTTACCCCCGCGGGGACCAGCCGTGGTTGGAATACTCGAGGAGAGGTTGCTTTCTGCTACTTCCTATTAACCTGAAACTTTGTGGAGTCGGTGTTGGTTTTAGGTAACATAATAATAACGATTACTAAGTGACCAATAGACTCACTAACTAAGTGTTTTATATTTATGTCTTATTTTTCGGTCCTGTTAACACAATACATTCAAATTAGACTGTAATGTAGTAGTGTGTTTTCAAAGCACGTTGAAATATATTCGTAACAATAAATAATATTATCTTATTGTCTATTGAAAGTGTTTTATTCTATGTTTTTCAAAAATTTCTAATTTCGTTTATTATTTTTTGAAATTAAAATGAACGTACTAGTACTATCGATAACAGCCAAAGACTAAATCGATATTAGTGTGCTTACAGAGTTACAGTGCATCCCTATATCAATCATGGACGTCGTTGCTTGATCGCGGCGTTTTGTTGAAAATATAACAAAAATGTGTAACTAATTTGTAAATCGAATGTTTTTAAAGTCGTGGTATAACAGAAAATGGTAACGATTGTTGACGATTTAGATTCTTTAACTTTGCAAGAACCAATTTTCAAGGATGTTAAATACTATGTATCCGGCGATGTCTCGCAAAGGGTTTGTTTTCTTGTATTTATTTGTGTTTGCGCCGTTAATTGTGTGTATAGTGATGGTTCTTATTGAAGAAATCTTCTAATTGCAGATTATGCTGTTACTCCAAGCAGGAGGTGCGGAAAGTACTAAGTATTTTTCTGACTATGTCACACATCTAATCTGCGGTCAAGATGCTGAAGACACAGATATCGATGAAGCCCAGGATATTTATCAGATTCCTGCTGTGACTGAACACTGGGTGCTAGCGTGCTCTCGCCTGAAGAAATTGGCCAACCCGAAACCTTATACCCCAAATAAGAACAAGATATTTAACAACATTGTATGTTGTATATCTAAAGTTAGTGCTTCTGACGCGAAGACCCTGTTCTCACTCATCACATATCACGGTGGTAAAGTTAGCTTGAACTTGAACTCTCAGTGTACTCATGTGATCTGTGGTTCAGCTACTGGCAGGAGGTACAACACTGCTCTAACTCTTCCCCCATCAAAGGTAAAGTTAGTGACACCTGACTGGGTACTGGAAAGTATAAGAGCGAGAACACAAGTTGTTGCAGAAATATTTCACCCAAAGCTGTTAGTACTGCCACAACCTCCTCCGAAAGCTATGGACCGTATTAGTGCTATCACAGGATTTGATTTTGAAGAAAGCATTGCTAGAAACGAAGTCCCTACTCAAAACATGACGGAGAACAAAGATGATAGTACACAAGCATTGTTGGATAAGTTAAAGCAAAGAATGCCGTGGAATCATCCTCCAGCAAATTCCAATGCATCAGTAGCATCTACTACACCTATAAGTTCTATGGGTTATACATCCTCTTCAATACAAACATCCAGTATAATGAGCAAGTCTATACCACAAGGTATTGTTACTCAGAATGTACAGTTACAGGGTAATCAGGGTAATTCTGCACTCTTGCAAAAATTCGGCCAACAAAGTTCAATAGTGTCACAAGCAAACATGCAAGGGCTACAAAATCAACAGCTTACAATGCAGCAACTTCAGCAGCAGCAGCAGCAACAACAACAACAACAACAACAACAACAACAACAACAGCAGCAACAACAACAACAACAACAACAACAGCAGCAACAACAACAGCAGCAACAAAATTACAATCAAAGTCCTCAACAGCCACATGGTCTTACTGCAATACAGTTACAACAACAAAAATTGTTACAACAACACCAACTAAAGATGCAAATGTTGCAACAAAACAAGTTGGGTAACCAACAGAATCAATCTGGATTTCAACCCAATGTTTCTGTATCTCAAATGTCTCAGATGCCTAGCCAATTACAGCAACAAATACAGAGTAATCAGCATCATATCCAACAAAATATTAATCAGTCCCCAACAACCATGAGTTCAGCGCAACAACACATTGAGAACATTAGTCAAATGCTAAGTCAAAGTGCTAACAATTTGCAGCAACAACAAAACATGGCTATGAAGCAGAGTTTAAGTTTTAGCCAACAAAGTGCATCTCAAGCTGTTCAGAATATTGCCCAACAGCTGGCACAATCTACTCAAAACCTGCAAAATGCTAAATTGAATCAGAACTTAAGTCAAGCTCAAGTAATTAACCAACAATTGATCACAACAGGACAACAGCTGCCTTCGCAAAACCAAAATCTTATACAACAACAAACAGTGCAGTCTCTAACAAATCAACAACAAAATATTAATATGGGTGTAGTTACTCAAGGTCTGGTCTCATCATCTCAAGGTCAAACTGCTCAAGGAGTACAACTCAACCAACTCGTAGGTAATACAAACCAACAGACTGTGCTGGGTCAGCAAATACAGTCAGTACAACAAACTATTCAAACACAGCAGAATGCCAATGTACAAGGGACATGGAGACAAAACATCCAAATGGTTCAAGGACAGCATCAACTAATAAGGAATCCTTTAGTACAATCTAGGGCCCCTCAGAGCCAAGTTATATTGCAACAACAAATCATGCAAACGCAACAAGCTTTGATTAACAACCAACAAACACAGTTAAGTCCTCAGCACACCATTCAGCAAGCTTCGCAACAGATACTTCAACAACCTATTGGTCAGCAAGGCCAATCCCTCAACCAAACCCATCATCAAATATTATTTCAGAAACAACAGTTGCTGAGTAACTCTGGTCAGCAGCAAATAGTTCAAATAAACCAACACACTGGCCAACAGCAAATATTGGTGCATGGTAATCAACAAGTAACTTTGCAAGGTGGACAACAAATAGTTTCACAAAACCAGATTGTTCACCAAGGGGGTCAGATTGTGAATCAGGGTGGCCAGCAAATTATCACACAAGGTTCTCAGCAAGTCTTATCTCAGGGTGGTCAGCATATGATTACTCAGCAAGGCCAACAACACCAGGTGGTGATAGCACAATCTCCACAGCAAATTGTGACACAATCTGGACAGCAGATATTAGGTCAAGCTGTGGGACAAACTCAACAGGTACTGACACAAATGCCGCAGTCTCCACAGGCTGGGGGCCAGTTAGCAGCTGGTGGTACTATTCAGCAGATCATCACTCATGGAGGAACCCAACAGATTGTGTCACCCGGAGGTCAAAATGTATCTTGGCAGCAACAGCAGTATTTACAGAGACAACAAATTGCTCAGCCTGGGACAGTTGGCCCAAGGGTATGTTTTTCTTTTTTTTTATTGAATATCACAAACAAGCAGAGGTATCGCCTGATTGTAAGCGATTATGCCTGCCCAACACCAGAGGTGTTGCGGGCCTTTGGGAAATAGGAGGAGTGGTTGGGGTATGGGCCTCCAATATCCTCACTCACTTGGTGAAACAGTGCAAGCACTGTTTCACACCTCACCCACGATTCTTATTTCTTTAGTTTTTCATGCATAACTTGGTCTGTACATGATTTTAATCACATATCTTAACTTTTTTAGTTTTTTATTATTTTCTGATACATTCACCAACCCGCCTGATGAGAATTAATGTTTTGCTGAAAGGAACTGTAAACAATATCTAATGAATAAGTTTAATTTGTTAGTATTTATAAATTTATCAAGAGGATTTTTAAGTCCAAAGATTAAACTTTATTTCTTGAAACCCAGGTAACATGGTCGGGAGGAGGTCGCCAGCTGATCCATTTAGATGCGCAGACTCATGCTCAGTTGCAACAGATGAAACCTCAAGAGCGAGCAGTTTTCGTGGCACAGTTGCAAAAACGACGACAACTCTCACTACAGCGGGCTGCTGCCATTGCTCAACAGCAAGTAAGTACATAATTCTTTTGCTTTTTGTCTTGTTTTCAAAGGCAACATATCATGTCAACTGCACAAGGAATGTATACTTTCATATTTTCATAACAGACACAAGGAACACTCAGACTCAGAGCAATAATTTGTGGATCACGCAATTGCATAAAATTTATTTTCTACGTTATTCTAAGACTCTCTTGAAATAAAAAGGCACTATTTACCACAATCAAACATCTCTAAAAGCCATATGAGTTCTTCTATTTTTGTTATATTTTAGTTTTTTTTTAGTTACGCATAAGCTGCCAAAAAGACTCTGCCCTGCCTAGTTATAGTTATTTCAGTCTCTTTGTTTATATTCTCAGCCGGGAGTGGTAGCAGGCTCTCCGGGGGCTCCAGCACCAGCAGGCGCCCAAGGTGTCACGTTCATACGTAGCCCACTAACACCGGGACTAGCCCAGCAACAGCAGGTAATTGATAATATTAAAAAACAATAAGATAAATGACCTCTCCATGTCACGAGATTTTAGCTTAAGTTTAACCTGTTATATATTTCTGTTTTAAATACTTTACAACTTACAACTTGACTTGACTTGACTACTGTGTTGAAAGAAAATATTAAGGGTCAGCGCTGACAGACGGAGTGGCAGTGAAGATACTAATTCAGTAACAATTTAAATTCAGTCCATAGTTCTTTATAATACAACTGTATTTGATGCAATAAAATAAAATCATAGCGAGTGACGGATTTAATTTCTTTACGTCCAAAGTGATATAGTCTCTTCGCCGCAACTCGGTACGTCGACCTGACCCTTAATTTCAAGTAAGAATGTTTTACAAATGTCATCCTTACATAAAAGAAATGTACAAAGGTACAATGGCTGCAACAGCAAGGTGCAAGAGCAGCGACAATCCCAGCTGCTACACCCGCAGCGCCTCCACAATCGCCAGGTAAGCAACAACTCAAATACATTCTTTTTTAGTTTTAAGCTTTCAATGAAATATGAACCTTAACTTATTAAAATATGGCCGAAAATTGCACTCCGCTGTCTGTTGGACTAGATTAAACTACTTGCAAAAGTTTTAGAATATGACATCATCATCCACAAACAGACTTTAATCTATCAATATGCCGTAGCAATCGAAAGAGCTGCCCTCTCAATTAGAAAGAACGTGCAATTTTTTTCTTACCTGAAAATGGATTCCTAATTCACATACATATATGAAACCTAGATAAGATTATTAGAAATTAGCAATAAAAAAGTAATGGCCATCTTTGACTTACTGCCCTCTTGATTACCACAGCCGTGCATATTTATATATATATATACTAAACTGGCAAAACAGGTTGATGTAGGGTATGTGTTAAATTTTCCTTCCCTTTGTAGAATAGAAATCGTGCTGAGCTAAAAACAAATGAATTTAGTGGTGCCCTCGGTTGGTATGCCCTGGTACTGTTTATACTGCAACGATGAAAGCGCAATGGATCTTATTCCAGTATAGTTAAATGTAGTTCGACTTGCGATAGATGGCGCTAAACGTATATCAATTATCGATAAATTTGATTGTTGAAAACACGAATTAAACGACATTTTCTAAAAATTAATTTAAAAAAAAGCTAGTTCGATTTATCGTCCGCGAAACCCCCTGTATGCTAAATTTCATGGAAATCGTTGGAGCCGTTTCCGAGATTCGGATTATATATTTACATATATACGAGAATTGCTCGTTTAGAATTCGTCATATGTACCACTTGAATACATATTTTTAGATTTCATTGCGAAATGGCGCTGGTACAATAAAATTAATAATGCAACGGATGATTACTATGTTCTAAGAACATATTTGAATACAAGTTCTAAAAAAAAAATGTTTTCTTGACATACATTTCTTTTCTAACTGTTCCACGTAACTTCGTCTACGGCGCTTTATACTTTCCTTTGACATATTTTTATATAAGTATAAAAAATATTTCAAAAGAGACTGTGTGTAGAATGCATCAGATGTACAAAAACACATATATTACAGCACTAATAATATTACAGTTAGAAGAGAGTACATAAAATGTGAGACAGAGTGTACAAAGGGGGGGCCTTATAAATAACATGTTAACTGATTTATAATGTGTTCTGTTATAATTGCTTTTTAAATTAGAATAGGAAATATCTGTACAGCTATACAAATAATTAAAATTGGAGTGTATTCTGTAATATTAAAATAACCGCTTTTTACTTAATGTATATGTATGTATACATATTACATACATCAAAATAAAATATATTTTACAATTTTTGACTGTTGTTGTATGTTGCTGTTCCGGCTAATCTCTGGAACGGCTGGGCCGATTTTGATGGAACATTCATTGGCAGATAGCTGATGATATAAGGAGTAACTTACTTTTTTTAGACTAGCTTGGCTCCGCGGTCTTACCCGCGGTTGTTGTTGTACCGCGGGTTACAACGCAGAGCTCAGCTAGTTACAGACAACTCGGAAAACCAACGTAAAATACCATCTGTGCGACCTTTTAAAGTACATTGATCACTGAATTATAATGTTAGAATTTTTTGGTATTTAAATGATACGGCCGCATAATCCAAATGCCATTATAATTTCAATGTGTTATCTAGCTCTAAACTTTTATTTGTAACGCGTTTGTATGGCGGTAACATCTCATCTTTTTTTGTAACAAATCGTCTTGTTATTAGTTATCGTTTGATCTCTTTGTTATGGAATTTCAAGAAAGTGAATGTGTTATAAATGCAGGTGTGTACTTTGAATTGTGTTTTAATGTATTATATAACCAAATAAGGAGAATAAATTGGACGACTATAATGTAGTAGGTTTGTCTTCAAGGTTTTGGTTTATTTGAATGATTGGATAGTACCTGATTAAGATAATGTAAGAATATAACGTAGCCACGACGTTGTCTTGCCAATTCCCAACCCGCACTTGGCAAACGTGGGGACGTATGGCCTTAAACCCCTCCTGAGAGGAGACCCGAGCCAGGCAGTGGGACATTATGGGTTGTTGATGAAGTGATGAATAAATGTACCTGAAATTCTAGAATATATAGTTTCTAAATTCGTTCTACCTTCTTTATAATGCCTGTAAACTCAAGGTGTAAATAGTTGTTGTAGCTTAAAGCATCGATTCTTTTAACAATCCTTTCACTGTATAAATACAGTTCTTAGTACAGCTTTACACAAGCGATACCGTAGCCTTACTTTGTGAAAATTTGTCATTTATGCAGTTTCAGTCCTATGGATCGAGTTTTATTCTCAAATCTTTTCAAAACTCCCTAATTTTTATTTAAAAAAAAACTCAATTTGCAAAATGAGGGAACACATTTAATGATAATTACCTACTTTAGCAAATTATAAAATATCCCTGCCCGTAACGTCCAGTGCGTATTGAATACGACTGGGCCCCTCCTGGTCCCCCAGCGCTGGGCGTAATTTGTTTACAGTCCGGGCAGAGAACTTTGAACAGTCTCTCTGGTTGTCGAGCGCATTGAGGCACTAAGTTTACGGGTGGTCTATATAAAACGTACTCCTTTTGAAAACAACAATAACCACCAAATTTTTTCCATTAAAATTTTCTTTTAAATTAGGTATCTGCATAAAAATATAAAATGTACATATATGTAATGATAATGATGGAGGAGGGCAGGTGATTACCTTGAAAGGTTGATGGTGACCGGTAAGATCGAGTGGACCCAGAGCCGTTTCGCTGGACAGACCCATATTAGTTTGCTCTCAGCAGGACCATCCATGCTGCCCTGCACACTGCTAAAGATAGGAACAGGTGGAAAGCTTTTGCCGCTTTTAGTTAAAACACCTGAACAACATGAGCAATTTAATTTATACTCTCGACTGTCGGAGCTTAATGGTACTTGTTAAACCTTTGATATTGCCATTGGGCGAAACTGGTCAGATCGAAGTGAAATAAAATAGTGGAGTGAGTACAAGTGAGTTTCTAGAATGAGAAATTTATTGATCAAAACTCTGAATAGATCTTTATTGAGTTATATATGCTCGATACTAGATGGCAGCTGCAGACGTTGCACTATTTTAAAAGCTGTGATGCCCTTTGTGGATTAAACAAGCCTCTTTGTTTCAGTAGGTGTCCCCGGTGTAGCAAGTCCAGTCGGAGCTTCACCCAGTGCAGGAGGAGTAGTGGAAACTCAAATCCAGCAGCTACAGCTACAAAGGCAACAGCATTACCAGCGCTTACAGCAGCTGCAGGCGCAGAGGGACCAAGTGGTTCATCATCATAAACAGGTGGTGAGTACACTAAATTTGTGTTTGCATAGAAAAAAAGGATGATTTTTTAAGACGAAACGGAAAAAATCCTAGTTTTGAGATAACAAATCCTTTTCTGAAGTCGGTTAAAAGTATCGTAAGTTTATCACAATATGTACCAGAGCAGTGACTTACTCACGAATTATTTCTGAATACCATTGCCAGAAAGTACAGATGGGTCTCTAAATGGCGGATTAAAAATCAATTTTATAACTTTGTTTTGAGATTTTTATACTGATGTTAATATCGTCGTATATGTCGACAGGTGTCGCCAGGTGTAACACAGCATGTGGTAGGTGGGGCGCCGCTCGCAGAACAAACGGTAGAAGGAGCTCTACTCACCCCTACCACACCAGATCAACAACAAAGTAAATATTTTTATCTATGTCTGAACAATGGGCATTTCGGTTTTGTAGTTTCATTTTATTTATATTTATGTTATTATAAGTGTCTCATAGTCGTCTTTATAAAAAGGGTGGTGGTGGCTTTATCGTGGTCGACGAGAGTGATTCAATTCAAGGTTGTCTGTTACAATAATGGTATTATGTTTCAGTCGCTCTTTTCGGGTCGGCAGTCGAAACGAACCGGTTATTTTATCGAACGAGGCGAAACGAACCGGGTTTTTAATTTTCAACTCGAAAAGGGATAAAGTAATGAAAGGTACGTTCTGCCCACGCAGTAGAGAACGGCTGCGTCGCGGGCAACGCGCTGCTGGTGAATCCGAAGACGAAGACGGCGCTCGCGAACATGCTGAGCATCCGGCTGCAGGGCGGTAACGGCGGCGCGGAGCACGAGCCGTCGGCGGCGGGCACGCTGCGGCTCATGACGGCGGCGCANCGCCTGCTGCTGCAGCACCACCACCACAAGGTGTACGCGCCGCCCGCGCGCCCGCCGCCCGCGCCCGCGCACGCGCCCGCGCACGCTCCCGCGCCCGCTCGCGCGCAGTTCTACGGCCACAACCCCAACCTCAAACTGCCGCCCGACCTCTTCCTGCTGGGCTGTGTCTTCCATATTGTGAGCTTCTTTTACTTTTACCTTTATATATACTTCTGATGTGGCTCAATACCAATACTACGAATTTCATTCGGTGTGACAGTTGTTTTCATCTAAAAACTATACACTATAATATTTATAAATTATGTATATGTATGTGTATATGAGTAGTATGAGTGGATGTGTATTCATATATGAATGATGAATATTTTGAATGATGAATATTTTGAATTTGGTGTTTTTTTTTTGTAAATATTCACATTTGAACAAATCTGAGATTTGTGCACCCTACTATTGGTACCCTTATTAATGTCACTAAATTATCCGTATAAAGGTTGTCTGTAAGAGATCGCCATGAGCGATAAGACCGCCAATTGTCACATTTGTATGTTGTAATTTTTTTTTTTTCCATGTGTTAAGTGTGTACAATAAAGATAAATAAATAAAAGAAAAATAAATATAACTAATATTGCGATCGGAACAACGATAGAGGTGTTTCCACTAAAAAAAACCGCACTAACTCTATTACAGTACCGATAATTAAATTCTGGCTAGTTTGTTTGATCCAAAAGACGAAACAACATTTATAACGTTGTTTTTTTTAATAACAAAAATGTGATGAATGATAGCGAATTACGAACCCTCCTTTATTCCATTTGTTTAGACGGACAGGCATTTTTCCAACCCTCCAAAGGAAGACTGCGAGACAATACCCTTACTGTTCTGTACGAAAATCTCCCGGATACCACTAACTGGTGGCATGTCAGACTCGTACGGGCTAAAACCGCACGCCTTCTCCGGTACTAACAGCCGGGGAACCAGGTGCACCCAAGGAAGGAAAAACCGACATACTCCAGGCTGGGAAATACCTATAATGTTAAGACCACGATTGATCATAGAATTAAGTAAATCACCATTATCAACGATCGTTAGTTGTCCAGTGGTTATGCTCTCCATCAGGTAGAGTACAGTAATTTATTTATTTTGGTAGAGCCATACATAAAAAGGGAGTTTTATACTAGACTAGCGAACCGGTCTAGCTTTGCACGGAAATCTCTTGAAATTCTCAGATTCCCTCTGCTTATAATATGCATGTATTAGACATATAAATCTTCTTCTTGAGTCACTTTATCTGCTGCTACAAATGCATTACAATCCACGAGTAGTTTAAAAGATCTAAGCAAACACAGACAGCGGAAAAATTCATACATATAAACACATAGGCCTCTCCTTATCAAAGAGGTTTATAATAGGTAAATAATACATAATAATAAGTATGTAATATTAAGAATATATATGTTTAGGTGGAGTACCATCAGTCGTGGGGTGCAGAACGTGTGGCCAGATGGGGAGAATCCATTCAACGTCGCGGTGGAGAACTGGAGCCTGTGTACTGCGCCAGGGTCACTCACGTGCTGTGTGAGACACAGAAACATGGAGTTGTCATGCAGGTATGTTGAAAATAAAGCTAAAATACATAGAGCAAAACAGGCCGACGGTCTGGACAAGTGTAGACGGTGTAGCCCTAGCGTATCGATACGAAACAATGCGTCATTTTTTGCATGGAGAAATCTTCACACATACGCATTTTAGACTAACAGACAAACAATCACTTGTCACTACAAACTCATACATAATAATTGAAACAGAATTTACCGTAATAAAAATGTAAAGTGTAGGCCTACCCGTAATGACTTACGGAGCCAAAACGTGGACACTTACGGTTCGACTGGTCCATAAGTTTAAAGTCGCTCAGCGTGCAATGGAGAGGTATATGCTCGGCGTTTCTCTAAGGGATCGCATTAGAAACGAGGTGATCCGACAAAGAACCAGGGTCATCGATGTAGCCCACAGGATTAGCACGCTGAAGTGGCAGTGGGCTGGCCACATTTGCCGAAGAACCGACAACCGTTGGGGTAAACGAGTTCTTGAGTGGAGACCGCGTCTCGGCAAACGTAGTGTAGGACGTCCACAGGCCAGGTGGAGCGATGATTTGCGCGGGACGGCTGGCAGGAGCTGGATGCGAGAAGCCATAGATCGAACTAAGTGGCGTGAAATTGGAGAGGCCTATGTCCAGCAGTGGACTGCGATAGGCTGATGATGATGATGATGAGGCCTATTTGGACTTATACATTGACAGATGGCTATTTTCTACCGTGTCGCTCGGCTAAGAGATGAACTTGTTTCGAACATATCAGGCTCTTCGAGATGCAAAACGCTGTGTGACGGCGTACTGGCTGTCGGACTCCATGTTACGGCGTAGCGTGACCCCGCCCTGGCTCGCGCTGCACCTGCCCAGCATGTACGCGCCCAGGGACCGGCCCGCCCGCCACCACCGCGCCGCCATCTCCGGCTGGAGGGAGGAGGAGAGGGATAGGATCACCTTCTCTCTAGAGCACATTGGCGCCAAGGTAAGCATCTCAGCACGAACAGGCCAGTACTACACTCTCACCGAAGACCGACCTGAAGCATTCGTGTTGTCGTGTTTCGTTGATGAGTGCGAGACCGAACGCTTAATGATGAAGAACTATCTCAATAGGTCAACATAGTGTGTGTCTTCCTGCACTGAGTTGTGTATAAATAAATTGTTGATTCGAGTCTAAATGTTGTTTTTGTGTCAGTTCATGTATACTACCTACTAATATTATAAATGCGAAAGTTTGTGAGGATAGACGTTTGTTAATCTTTCAAACAAAACTGATCGGATTTAGATGATGCATCATAGTGTTTTTGTCTGTCTATACATTAGAATAACGCCACATACAATGGCCCCATCAAGAGTTGAATATTTCGGACATCTAACACACAACGCCATCTAGTCCCAAACTAAGCAGAGTTTGTATTATGGGTACTAGACAACTTATATGAATACATAAATACTTTTTTTTTGTAAATACATACATATTATACATAGAAAACACCCAAACTCCGAAACAAATATTTGCAGATCATACAAACATTTGGTCTGTCCCAGGATTCGAACCCGAGACCTCATGGACAGCAGTCGCGTACGCTACCACTGCGCCACCGAGGCAGTTAAATCCAGAGACCCGTGCAAACCAAACCAAACATCGGAATAATGGATAGGATACTTTAACTGACATACATATATATTCCTAATACTTAATGGAATTGCCTAATGCTCCATCAGACAATGAATCATTCGTTAGTTAACGTTAAAAACATGATTATTATGATTATTTCGCTATAATATATTTACACTACCTTCACTTAAGCGTAAATATTTTTTATTTTGGAAGTCGTCATTGCATGAGTCAGAAGTAGTAACGGGACTACTCACAAAATGGCGTGATAAATGCGCCGTGTTTGCAAAGGGCGTGACACATGAGAGGTTAAAGATTAACGAAAGTACTATTTAATACCAATTTTTAATAAATTTCGAATTATATTGGTCAAATAAATAAGTATTATTATTTCAGCTGACGCCCTACATGACCCGGGACAACACGGTGTTGATCTGCAAACGTGCAGAAGGCAACAAGTACCGGCGGGCGCGAGAGTGGGGAATCCCCGTGGTGGCCGCCACCTGGCTCACCGACCTGCTGCTGGGGAACATGAGCGCACTCTCGCAGGTATTTACCACTTGAATGTTCTAAATATACCACATTATTTCGGATTTTGACAAAGAATCGCCACCGAGTCGGTAAAATAATCCGACATCTCCTAAAACTTTACGAAAACAAAATTAAAACTGATGAAATATTGAAGAATATTCAATCCATAAGCAACAAAAAGAGGAGGTAATAAAAATACCGCGTGGCGCAGCTAGTAAAGGTTAAAAGTATAGTATAGATAGCAGACTAAACCAAGATAAGTGTGCACTAACTACAAGTATCTTCACGTTATACGTTTTATGGTTTTTACCCGACTTGTTAAGCCAAAGGTAGTGTAATATTTTTGGCAGTATATGTATGGTTTTATGTTCCGCCGTAGCGCCTGAATTACCGAACCGATTTTAATGAATGAGGTGTCAATAGATGCTTAATAATGGTGCGGGTGACATAGGCTATATTAATTTTATCGAAAGTTTTACTTTGGTTGATAGTTTTTCATTGATATTTTTGTCAACAGATCGAGAATGTTAAATACCAGCAGTTCAATCTGGCGAGTCCGTTTCGAATAGATTACAGTCTTGTTTCACATCTAATGAGTGAGTGTTATTTAGTAATATTAGACAACTATTTATTTTTCACTTATGTCGCCATTCATCTCCAAAACTACTAGTAAAAATTTTTTGCGACTAAAATATATCAATTCACAGATACAAAAAGCGATTTAAATAACGATTTAATACAACAGATGCGTGGAAGATGCCGATCAACATAACCCAGGAGTCCCACGAGCGAGCCAAGCGAAGTGCTGCCGCTGCGGGGCTGGCGGGGCGGAGAGCCAAGCGGCAGCGCCTCGCCTCGCCCCCTGCCGCCCCCGCCCCCGCCCCCGCGCCCGCCCCGGCGCAGCACCCGCCCATACACCTGGCACCACGAGTTCTGTTCTCAGCCCTGCCCGTCAACCTCACCAACAAGCTGGCCGCCATCATCAGGTACCACGCCACTCTTTATTAAATACACAAAACAGGTTACATTATTTAGAGCTAGTTTCAATCATTGCTGATAAAGTTTCAGATAGTTATATATATATATATATATATATATATATATATATATATATATAATAAATGTGTGTATCTGACATATTATATTAAAGACTGTAGTATCGATAGGTACGATTGAGGCATTTTAAATAATACGGCGTAGAAAAGGGTTGTGGTTAGGAATGGATAGTATCTTTGTCGAGTTTTACATAAATATATTATATTAAATCAGCTTCGAAATTAATTAGAAGAAAATTGGAGGATTGAATTTAAGAAATATAATACATCTACTTCCCTCCTTAGAGAAGCTGGTTGATAAAATGAGCTAAAAACAGGCATGTTTTACCATGGGAGGTCAGCTTGAGCAGAGTGATACCATGGCCTCGCAGAAAACCGGCGTGAAACAGCGCTTGTGGTGTGTTTCACCGAGTGAGTGAGGTTACCGAAGGCCCCTCCCTCCATCCCCCAAAGGCCGGCAACGCACTTGTGACGCCTCTGATGTAAGGTGTCCATGGGCGGATATAATCACTTACAATCAGGCTATACGTCTGCTCGTTTGATTCTAATTCCTAAAAAAACACACTCTTTAAAACAGGCACTCACCACAGGCAAAATATAACGTGCTTTAACTTAAGTGAGCAGTTCTACTGGCGTTAGTAGTGCCAAAACATGCACAGACTGACAAATGATGCCTTTTGTTTACGAAGTACTTCGGGGTTAGCTTTTAACTTCATTGTGGTACCTACGGCTGATCAGCTTTTTACGTGGAAGTGATATCGAGGTTTTGTAGAACTAATCTTGTGGAACTTTGTAGTGCTCCAACTACCCGTTATTAACTGACTTCAAAAAGGAAGAGGTTATATGCCAAAGATGTTCATGTGGCAATTGCGACGAACTGTTTAAATTGCTTTAGGAGAGCAAGTTAAACAGTCGGTCGGGACGGAGGGGTTTTATACATACGTATATATATATATAATCTCTCAACATACATATATATTTTAATTACAGTGAAAATAATGTCGAAATGGGTGGAAACTTCAAACCATATATAAGAAGATAATATAACCTAGCGTTCCAACGACAATTTTCCTCCTTCAGGTTTATCTAACTAAAGTTTTAATAGTTGGTAAAGGGGTAGACAGGACTAGTAGTCATTTTAATTAAAGGAATTGTAGTAATTATCTGTAGTCCTCTTTGTATTAAATCAGCCTCCATATTTAATGTCAACGACCGTTCGTTAGATTCAAAAATGATACGAAAACACAGAAAAAAAAACATTGAAGTCAAAATTTTTAGTTAGTACAATACAAGGGAACCGCCCGGCTTTGTACGTAAATCTCGGTAATCGCTTTGTCAATTTATTATTTTAATTAACTGTAGATTGTAGTTTGTGAGCGGCTGCCAAGGCCTCGTAGTCATGTAAACAAAGCATAAAATTTCAAATGAGTCGCCAAGTCACAAATATAAATATGTTCAGACCTTTTAACACACAACGCCATCTAGTCCCAAACTAAGCAGAGCTTGTACTATGGGTACTAGACAACTGATATTAATACTTATATACTTTTTATTTTTGTAAATACATACATATTATACATAGAAAACACCCAAACTCCGAAACAAATATTTGCAGATCATACAAACATTTGGTCCGACTCAGGAATCGAACCCGAGACCTCTTGCACAGCAGTCGCATTCGCTACCACTACGCCACAGAGGCAGCAAAATGTGATGTTGTTGCTGGGGACCTACTTATCTTAGTGGGTTCGATTCCGACTTAAGACAATAATTGTGAGGTGACCACTATAATTAATTCTGTATTTCATTTTCAACTAGAATTGCCTCGTTTTACTACTTAGAATCAGTTATTTGATACGCTGAGGATTTATAGAGAATAATAATGATGAGCATGTATTTGTGCATAAAGTATCACTTACTTGTAGATTTAATTTGTTATGTTGGTGGATAGTAGCACGTAAATGTCTGTATTGCCCTCTTTTGTTGTACCATAGACTATAAACTGTCAAAATATTTTAATAGTTGAGGGAGTTGTCTTTAGTTCGGTAGAGGACGTATTTTGAAATATGTATTTTGCAAATTATGAAGGAAATTTAGTAAAATATTAATATAAATAAGAATGAGTGACATGTATACTGTGTAATATTTTTTTCGTTTGAGTTATACTTTTTCTTCGATATTTTTATCACTATGATATAGTAATAGCATATAGTAAAAACTTGTAATATTTGAAAGTGACAGATAATTACGTTTTTTTTTTTTATAAAGCGTATTCAATTCCAATATTTTTTTACAGGCAACTTGGTGGATTAGTGGTGACCAACCCGGGCGAAGCAACACACCTCGTCATGGAGAAACTAGTACGAACAAGCAAATTGGTCAGCTGCTTAGTCACAGTCAAACATCTACTCAGCCCAGAGTGGGTTTACGAGAGCCAACGCCTCAATAAATTCGCCGATGAAGCCAAGCACGGCCTGAGGGACGAAAACTTCAACAAAATGTTTAAATGTGATATTTCCGAAGTGTTACTAAGCGGGGAAGGGAGGAAAAGACTGTTGGAAGGTGTCACGTTCTTCTTGACACCGTGCGTTAAGCCTTCAAGAGGTGCCTTGAAAGAAATGATAGAGTTATGCGGTGGAAAAGTGGAGAAGAATCGGCGTTCGTATGTTTCCATACAAGAAATGCACAATCAGAAGCCATATAGCTATTTAGTGCTGACCGTACCTAATGATTTGCACTTGGTTTATTACCTACTACAATCTGAGAAAACGTTAAACGTGATATGTAGTACTGAAGTTGTTCTATCAGCAATCATGAGACAGAAACTCGATGTAGAAGAGTTTCTCGTCAAAATAGACTAAGTAATATAGATTTAATACATATGAAATATATTTAAAAATTGTGTAGTTTACCCTGCGAGGCTTGTAAGGTATACAAGGTATGTAGCTAAGTATTTTCATTCTTCAAGAATTTGCAATAAAACATACTTATTTCGCAATACAAACAGTACTGATTACTGCTTTAAATGAGTACTATACGGTCGACTTGGCGAGTTCGAACTTCGCACAAAAGATTGAGCAGTAACTATTTACGAACAAAATGGTGGCATGACACGGGGTGGTCTAGGCTAGAGACTGACCATAAGTATTCACAATCAACCCTTTATTCAATCAAATATCGTAATCGATATTGCACGAAATAGATTACAAATATTAATGAATTTTGTAGTTAATAAACGAGATTTCGACTTGAATAAAAAATCTGATAAAATTTTATTTTCTCAGTTGAAATACATAATTTACTTAAATATTAGTTATCTATTAACGTCCACTTGAGTAACGACTATTTCAGAATATTCAAAAACTCTTTATAAAATTGAAAATAAATATAATTTATTTTTAGACTTAATTTGATTTGAATAAATATCGATTAAACAACACCCTCAGGCACGCGTATTGGACACCCCTTTTAGGTTTCTTCGTTCTTATTGGTTATTTCGAGTGTACATGCGCTAAAGTTCGCAGAGCCTATGTTCAAACTTGCCAAGATAGTATAGTATGTCCTATCTTAGGAAAGTCCGAATGCGAATGACATATCCTTAAACTTCAGTCACTGTGAAAGGAATATTTACATGTTGATGTATCCTCACTATTAGCGGAAGTTATTTTTAAACCTTTTGAACTTTTTAGTGGTAGTTTTGTACCTCTACAAAATAACTAATACTTTTTTGTAAAACTTAATCCCACCCATGCTTTTCTCCAACAATTTAAAACTAGAATACCGCCTACTATGTTGTGCGAGCCGGAAAGGTTATCTACCATTCGGACGCTCTTTCTTAACAATTTTCTTACCCTGATCTCTCCTTGGAGACCTAAGAATTTTTTAACATTTGCAATACCAGAGGTCTGGTGTCAAACGTCAAACACGTTTAAAGATAAACGTGCCAGGCACTCTCTTAGTTATTTAATATACTTTTTGGCGATTTTATTTCAAGACGTTGCAATTGACTAGTAGATGCGACTTTGCATATTTTAATTATTTTGTAGCCATATATCAACTTAACAGTTATTCTAATACACGTTTGTCACTAAGTGCTATCTCAGTATTCGAATAATTAAAAATATGCATTGTATAGACAATATAAAGATGATTATTTATTAATTAAGTTCTATTTTAACGCAATTTCCTATTTTAAAAAGAATTATACGCTGTTTGAATTACTAATTTTAAAATGTCGTACACATGGTTTTAACTCTTATCGTTTAACTTTCAACAAACTATTTAACTTTTTTTATTTTGGAATCTCCATATACATGTTTTATTCTATCTTGTTAAAGTTTTCTCTTTATGTTTTCTTTTTGTTATTGGAACGAAGTTCCTTACGGCAGGCTTGGAGGGGATAGGGACTTTGCTGCGCGACCGAACTGAAAAAAATGTGATAGTAAAACCGTAAGAAAAAATACGTGGAAAAAAGTGCGTGGAATAAAACCGTTAAATGAGACGTGCGCATACCTTTCTCTTTCTCCCTCTTTCTTTTTTGTAATTATTTTTATTTCTATTTTTCTATTTCTATGTAATTTTATGTTGTCAAACAAAAATAAAGAGACATATTTTATTATTTTAGTTGATAATTTAAATTACGATGTTTTTTTATTAGAAGTAATTTATTATATCCTAAAATACTGAATTTCCTAAATACTTTCTTGTACTGAAATAAAAACTAATCAGCAAAATTTAAGAGGAAAAATCAAGAAAACCTACATAAAATTGAGCACGATTTTTCTTGCAATTTGTGTCGATTCTACGTTAGCCGAAGGAACTTTGTTCCAACCTGGTGTCCCACGACACCACATAACCTTTTTAAAAACAAAATGTGTGTTGCGTTAATTTTATCTTGTAAGGAAAAGTTTTGTAATATTTTCATTTTGTAAATAAATATTATTGTAAAAGATTTATAAAGATGTCTGGACCAGGATATAGAAATTTTAAAGAATTAAGAAGTATATTAAATAATGTTTTTTAATAGTGTGCCTATTTAATTTATGCCTTTCCAACCGTAATTGTTTATTCACACGGAGACCATCGTTACAGGTAGTTATATATATATAAAGTAAGTAAGTAAAATATATAAAGCAAGTCGTATTAGTTAAAATATTTATAACTCAAGAACGGATGTACCCATTTGGCTAAAAATTGGTAGAAAGGTTGCATAGAATCAGAAGACGGACATAGGATACAGGATTTTTACATAGTATTTTTTACACACCGCGGGCTTCAGCTAGTATTTTTTATAAAAAAGCAAAACCTTGCGTTCTTTGTATGCTGAAAACTTCCGATGCCGAAAAATTGACAGATTGGGATATACATAGTCCAATTCACTCCCACGAAGATGGGTTCCCCGTTCAAAAATAGTGTACAAAAACATGGGCACTTTGTCTTTTTAAGAGTTATGTGTGAGAAATCTACTAATACCTCTCAATAAATCTGAAGCATCTAAGATCCCACGACTTTTATACTCTACTTTTCTGGAAAATTACTGTTAGTAGGTAGATATATTGCCGCTTCACAGAGGTGGTCGTAAAAATAATGGCGGCGCACTGTCGTTCACGTGACCACCCTTTAAGTACGACAATAACGGTTTTGATACTTTGATCTTAACACAATTTATAATTACAAAAGTGATTCCACTGACACACTTTCATGTTCATAATGTTGTTTAAGGTATGAGAATAACTAATAAAACTATTTTTCAACTTGCCGTAAGTGTTCATAGTAGAGTTGCCCAACACCTCGAAAACTAATTATAATAGCGATAGTGCTATCGATATCACAAAATGACTAATACAATTGATTGGTAGCAATAGGATCGATAATATTACATGACAACGTTATTAACAGTATCGATAGTATTGATTTTTTAAATAATACGATAGTATCCTTGAATTAATTCTGGATCGATATCGATATCGAATCGATACTGTCGATGGTATCAATTCATAGCTAATAAATTCGATACTATTGATACTATTTTTGTAAATTAATACTATTGGCCTGTGTCGCTCAGCGATAGTATCGATAGGCTGTCGATACTATTGATATTACTTCAACAATCGATAGTTTAGCGTCGTCTATTGATAGGCAACTCTAGTTCACAGCTTCTGTTGTAGCCAAGTTCTCTAATCACTGGCAAAAGTTTCTGCAGAGTTCGTGCCTAAACAAGGATAATAAGGGTTCTCAGTGTATTTAATGACAAAAAAATATTAAGTTTTACTGACAATGTTTTTCACAGTTTGAACGAATTGAACTTTTTGTCATATCGCACAAAAGTCAAAATCGTACAATTCTTTTTTAGGTCGCCCCACTCTATATTTTCCTGGTGTGGAGAAAACACCTTTATTTCTTTGCCAGTGCTATTCGTCTTATAGTACTAACAAAATTACCTAAAAAAAAATTTACTCAAGTATATACAGCTTTATTACCTACCTACTACTGTTACTTAAGCAAAATCATTAAATATTTTTTTCAGTAATATGCAATATCAACAAAAACGCGTGAAAAAACGATCGCCATTTCATTTCATCCATATTTTTTATATTTTTTATGATTATTTTCATCACTAAGAAGACATGAAGACTTAAGATTTGAATATTTTGAACACTTGATATTGGTAGAAATAGTTGGTTGCTTTTTCACCAAAAGAAGAACAAAAACGTATCAAAATTCTATGGACGCGCAACACGTACCGTCTTGACGTGATTGAACATCTAGGAGTTTAAGTGTTCTGTGTTGACAATCGTCAAACGGAGTGTTGCCAGTGATCGTAGTTTTTATTTCCGTTTCNACCGTTTCAAGACTTTTTCGCCAAGCTATACCTAAAGCTCATCGGCATTACTGAAGATTCTAAAGAGCATGCTGTGTTTGGTAAAGGTAGTTTTAAGCTAACTTATTACCTTATAATAGAAAACTCCATAATGTTCGAAAAAACAAAAACCTGATTCATGAACATTGGTTTGTTCATTGCAAATAAAAATCCTTTCATAATAAAAATAAGAACTAAACATTTTAAAGTTTTATTTTACCTCCTTCCTAAGAACAAATTAATTCAATTGATCAAAAATAAAGGAAATGAAAAAGTCAACTTCTCATAACGTATACAAATGTGTATCACCTGCCTATAGGTTTAATATCTTACAAGTGGATATTTTAATCGACAGATTGTCCTTCTCTTATCACTTTTAAAAGGACCTATCCAATGACACCTTCACACGAGGAGGTGGATGAACGCAAAAGTGATTTATCACTAACCAAGGTATCGCATTCCAAAGCTGGACATAGGTAAAGAGTGTTTAGAAAGATTTACGTTTAACAGTGGAAAGCTATTTACAGACCACTTGAATCGATCCTTAGCTTTTTGCATCCAGCTCGACTACACTGCTTACATCACCGGAATATGCTATAATATTCATTAAAACTAAAATAATAATTTGATCATGGATCTAGAAATAGGTCCATTGTTCAACTAAAAATACTGATTGGATTACTTACTGCCCGCACCAAAAACCTGTAGTGCAACTGCTGCACATTACTATTAGACCACTACCCCAAAACGATATTTGTCATCTTAGGGTAAGCCAGCCGGCTTATGTATGCTCTTAGATTGTCATGTTGTTCTATTAAAAATATTTTATGATTTTTTTAACTCGATGAATGTCGAGTGCGAGTTCCCTCAAATGGCTGAGGGCAGCTTTATTAGAATTGTCAAACGTCAAGTATTGTTTTACGCCCCTTTCGTCGTGTCAAAAGTACGTTCGCAAGTATCATAATTGTGTTTTTTACATTTTTACTATTAATTTAGGTTGATATATTGAGTTGTCTAGCGTGTAACTATTTAGTATTACCTTAACTAGCTATACGTTTGCATAAAAAGTTCTTTATCACTTGTATTCCATAATTCAGACAGTTCTGTCAAATGTGTACATATTTATCGATTTTGCAGGACTGTAAGACAAGGTAGTTTTATTTTACGTACAGCCTGTAGAAGACAGTAATAATGACTGACTCGAAGTACTTTACAACGACGAAAAAGGGTGAGATTTTCGAACTGAAATCGGAACTCAACAGTGATAAAAAGGAAAAAAAGAAGGAGGCAGTTAAAAAGGTAACAATTTTTCGAAATATTTATCTGTTATACAAAAGTTTTACCGGCCTTTAACAATATATTCAAATGTTCCAGCACATAACTCTTACAATGTTATCAGACACATTCTAAATTGAAATGATTTCTAATTATATGCCAGCCTCACCAAAATAACTGTAGTGAAAACAAAGTATTTAATATTATTAAAGTTTCAACCTACTTCTTAGTATTGCATAACTTAAGTAGATCATTTTACATCTACGTACAAGTATTGATTAATTGAAATACTTCTAGTAATCACACTTTCCTATCAAGCTTTTCTTAGACTGTATACAGAGGAACATACACATGCAATATGTGCCACAACATTACATCATGAAGATATTTTTCTGCTTGTTATAACTTATCAATTCATAAAAAAGTAAGTTAGGTAACAAATAAGTGTCTTATAAGTACAAATTAGTAGGGCATTTTGACACTGTCATTGACTGCAGTCTGTTGAATATTTCATTAAAATACCTATATATAATGTCTTACAAGATGTCAGTCATATGTGTCACAAGTTTAATGTAAATCATTTCTCCAAAAACATATGCATTGAGAGTTGCAAACTAATATTTCATGGATATAAATGTATTACTAACCTGTTAAGAAGACTTTGTATTTACTGTCAGAATATTACAAGACAAGACTGGTATGATTGACACTGGAAGCTCTGTATTCAGCAGTTGACTTTAATAAAAAGAACATCACTGGCAATAAATACATTTAAATGAAAGTTCTTTAGTCATTTCAGGTTTACTCAAAAAATAAAATATTTATTTTCTAGGTCATTGCTTCAATGACCGTTGGCAAAGATGTCTCAGCATTATTTCCTGACGTTGTAAACTGTATGCAGACCGATAACTTGGAGTTGAAGAAACTCGTATATCTGTATCTGATGAACTATGCCAAGTCACAACCTGACATGGCTATTATGGCTGTAAACACATTTGTCAAGGTGGGTGGCCAACCTTTTGTATTTATGTTTCATCTAGGGATATTCAAAAAAATTATTATGATGTCAAATGTTAACTGAGTAAAAGGTATAATAGTTATTTAAAAAATTTCACCGTTAACTTAGAAAGCATGAGATTTTATCACTGAAATTAGAATATTTATGATGTAGGTAAAAGTATTTACAGTGATTCTTGTACAAGAAAGACAATAGGCATGATGACAGTAACCAAATACCACCAAAATTATATATGCTGAAATGAGGTTCATAGAGTTTAAAAATAGTATTTAATTTCATATTTAGAGCGAGAAATAGTTAATTAACAAGAATAAAACCACAAAATACAACAATCTGCCATGTTAAGTGGAACACAAATCGGAGCGAGTTACGTCATGTATGTATAGAGGTCACTTTGTCTGGATATAATCGACAATCACTTTACTGTTTTTAAGAGCTATAATTGACACTGGTTGATAATTGTTTTTACCGTGGGAGAGCCACGCTTCGGCATGAATGGGCCTGCTCGACCGGAGTGATACCACGGCCTCACAGAAAACCGGTGTGAAACAGCGCTTACGCTGTGTTTCATCGAGTGAGTGAGGATACTGGAGGCCCATACCCCAATCCAACGCCCCCTATCCCCCTCACCATCCCCTTTCCCTCCAGGCTGCCATAGTGTGGGTCACCATGCTGCATTGTTCTTTTTCGCATTGAGGATGGTGACCACCACTCTTGGATTCTGCTCATGCTTTCCATCAGGCAAGGCAGAGTCATTTTGGCGGCTTAAATATAAAAAAAAAAATAAAAAAAATAATGGTGATGTCGCATCTGACACTAACAGATGCCATGACACCACCGTCAGGCGTTTTGGCGTGAGTTTACTGTTACTTATAACTGTTTTTGACAACAAAAAATAGTTCAGATCATCATAAAATAATTTTTCTAAATTAGTCATCATGCCTATTCTTAATAATTGACATTTCATGTAAAACTTTCAAGTGTTATATATTTGGAGAACAAGAACACTTCCCTTTTTTGTTCTACTTATAAATATTTTGATTTTACTATGAATTCTGCTACTAATTAGTAAATAGTGTACTTATGGATGATTAATAATACAAAAAAATAATTATTATTATCAAAATGTACACAACGATTTTAACAAAATGATGACATCATAGTAAATAATTTTTTGATTAGCTCTTCTTAAATTATGATTCTGTTGGTCTTATATTGAGTCAATTTGCATGGGTTTCAAATTCAGTGGTTTTAATAATAAACAGTGTAATTTAAAAAATGAGCATGGGATTTCAATTTAGAATGTAATAAATTAATAATTTATAAATTTGATTTGTAATTTAGTGATAATTTCATGATTATTAATAACCAGTAACTACTATTTGTAGTTATGTGTGTGACATGTGTTTTTATCATTTTTTAATGTCTACTATACCATATATGATGGGTGGAAGGATCTACCAACATACCAGCTTGTTAAGGTAAACAAATGATCCAGAAAAACCAAAATCAAATCATCTCCTTGTAGATTTACACATTAAATAAAAATGTAAGGAAAATATTTTCCAATCTAGTTGATGTAAATTTCTGTCAGACAATAGTTTATAATTTTAATTCGATTTATTGTTGGCTGTCTGTTACTAACAACAGATGTAATTTTTTTAAAAACAACTTCTGACAAAATTTGTAGAAGAATATGCCATCTGGATAAAATATCCGACCTGTCTACTGTTGGACAAAGAAATCTGCTTAGAATGGAGGTTAAAAGAATATTTTTTTCTATTGTTTCTGTTTAGCGACAAACATTGGAAAATAAGACTTAAAGAAACCAATGTATCAATGTTACTTATTCCTAACAATGTCTTCTTCTAGCTCGGTCTAAACACATCCATTAACAATCAATGATGCAAAAGAACATCCAATGTCTCACAGAAATTTTATACGAGTTATTGTTATTGTGAATTAGCACTATAAAACCCCCCAATGGCAACATTGCATGCAATAGGTATAAAAAAATATTTATTGCATGAGAAAGTCATCACATTGAGCTATCTTTTCAATGATATTCATTACCTAGCACTATATAATGTGTCAATCTACATTGTCGTCTATTAGAGAAAAAAAAAGTATATGAAAGACGATAAGAACAGAATCCATGCCTCATATTATATAAATAGAAGCACATCGGCTATTCTTTAATTAATCCTATTTTATTTAATAATGCGAGGGAAATCAGTTTTATCGACATAAAAAAACAAGTAGGTAGTATGATTGGCTGTATGTTTTTTTTTCCTCCCTGTTATTTATTAAAATATATTTTAATTTCTTCCAGATTATATTTAGCAATAACGCGATTTTGACCAACTGTTGAATTATTGAAATCGAAGTAAAGAATTTTAATTTGATATTTATTATATAATGCCTTTGAGAAAGTATACATGTATGCTATTAAGCTTGGCTATAGATAAGGCTTTAACGCTATAATGTGACCTAATCTATACATGTTTACAAATAAATAAAATTATTGGAGTGTCTGTTTGTAATACGAAAATAACCGCTTTTTACTAAACGCATATGTATACACAGTACATAGAGCAAACTATGTTTTTTAAAATTTTTTTAGTCATCTGTTAGTTTATTCCGGCTAATCTCCGGAACAGCTGGACCGATTTTGACGGGAGTTTCACGACAAATAGCTGATGTACTAAGGAGTAACTAAGATTACTTTTTCCCACTAGCTTCGCCATGTGGCGCGTTAGTAAATGTACAAAAAGAATTGCGGGTAACAACGCGGGGCTCAGCTAGTACACTAATAACAAATGAACTCACTATTTTTTAAATCACAAAAGTACCACGTATTTAATTGCCAAACTCAAAATAATACAAATAAAAAATATATCAAACAGTTACTTGTCAATAAGGTACCAGACACTTATCAAACAGGTACTAACAGGTAATACCCAAACGATAAAAATGTTTCCCTCGCATCGCTTATAGTGAAGTTGCTTCTGTATGATTTATGTGTGGCTTCTCTTTTCTTTTTATACACAATACCGAATGCAAACAACATTGAACCTTCAGGATTGTGAGGACTCCAACCCGTTGATCCGAGCGCTGGCAGTCAGGACTATGGGTTGCATTCGGGTGGACAAGATCACCGAGTATCTGTGCGAACCGTTAAGGAAATGTTTGAAGGATGAAGACCCTTATGTGAGGAAGACGGCTGCTGTCTGTGTCGCTAAACTTTATGATATATCTTCTAGTATGGTGGAGGATCAGGTATGTTGTGCGAATATTCAACTTTAAAAGAGTAAAATAATAATAAATGAAATGAGAAATTATATCACATAAATGGACGTGATAATTGACGGGTTTATCGCTCACGGCGCTTTCGTTAAAAAAATTAACATCAACCCTACTAATATTATAACCGCGAAAGTTTCTAAGTATAGATGGATGTTTTTTACTCATTCAAGTAAATACAACTGAATGGATTTTAATGAAACTTTACAATAATATAGCTTACACATCAGAATAACACATAGGGTACAATTTATAAAGATATAAATCACACAATATCTTTTTACCGCGGGTAACACCGCATGGCTCAGCTAGTATTATATATTTAAGATTTTTTTAGTGTACTTTACACACGTTACTATATTTTAATTTACTAAAAAATACATTCGTCATTGTAAACAATTATGTTTAAGCCAAGTGAACAATACATGTAATCAATGTCACTGCGTTCATTAAGTTCAGTTTAGCTTCATTTACATTGCGTTTTCATGTCTTATACTAAATACTTTGATACTGAACCTTCACATTTATTTTTTAGGGTTTCCTAGACCAGCTAAAAGATTTACTAAGTGATTCAAACCCCATGGTGGTAGCCAACGCAGTTGCTGCGTTATCTGAGATCAATGAAGCGAGTGTTTCTGGACAACCTCTTGTCGGTAAGAGTTCTCATCTAATACTTTTGAACGTGAAATTCTTGTGTATATATAATCTGAATCTCGGAGATGTCTTCAACAATTTTCATGAAGTTTATTAGACAGGGGATTTCGAGGGCGATAAATCGATCTAGTTAGGATATATTTTTCAGAAAATTAATAAAAAAGAAAAAAATAGCGAGCAAAGCCTGATCATCCAGGTATATATAAACAACTGATGATGAAATGTAAGGATCTCATCTCTTTTCAACCACAGAATTTTGTAATAAGAAAGATTTATAGAAATTAAAATATAATGTTCTAAATAAAGTATAAATTTTAATTGTATTTATTCCGCATTAGGAATTTATATTCCTGTGTCACGGGAATTTTTACAAACACATGAAATGGACACAAAGTACACCCAGACTTAAAACAACAATTTATGGATCACACAAAGTGTTGTCCCATGTAGGATTTGAACCCACAACACTTGGCGCAATGGGAAGCGGTGTGGAGACCACTGAAACCACTAGGCCAACTGTGTAGTCAATAATTTTTCTTCCAAACCTAAGAAAACATTAAATATTTTTTTTTTAGGATAGGGATTTTATAAAGCTGTGTACGTTCATCCACTTTACTGTTCCTTATTGTTTTTTGATTCATTAAGTAATAACAAAAACCAATTCTGGTTGACCTAAATAGATACCATGTTGTGTGTTTAACAATTACAATATTCTTTCAACAGAGATGAATGCCCCTACAATCAACAAGCTCCTGACGGCTTTGAACGAGTGCACTGAATGGGGTCAGGTGTTCATTCTCGACGCTCTCTCCAATTACTCACCCAGAGACTCGAGAGAGGCCCACTCCATATGTGAGAGGATCACGCCCAGGCTGGCTCACGCAAACGCAGCTGTTGTGCTGTCTGCTGTTAAGGTACAGTTTTCTTAACATCATTATGAGCTTATCGCAGTCCACAGCTGGACATAGGCCTCTCCAATTGCACGCCAGTTGGCTCGATCCATGGCTTCTCGCATCCAGCTCCTGCCGACCGTCTTGCGCAGATCATCACTCCATCTGGCCTGTGGACGTCCAACAACTACCTTTCCTTATCATAACCTGACCACTATAATAAACCTGAATACTGATCAGGCTTTTTTTTTATTTTGATCGATTTTCAGTATTAGAATAATAATAATACATCACCCGAAAGTTGACTGAAAGTGAATGCCCTGGGCATTAAGACCGCCGATGTACAAACTTAGTGGAGGAACTTTTAAATAAATGAAAATGAATTAATAATAAGGGAATTTTCTTGGTACATAATGCAGCTGTGTTATTTCCTTTATTTTAAGATCAGTTTATTGCCACGTATGAATATTATTTATGAACTTTATATATACTAGCTTCTGTTCGCGACTCCACCTGCGTATATGTCGGCTATAGTGATAGAAAGTAGCCTATGTCCTTCCTCAGGATTCAACATATAAAACAAAAAAAAAAAATCTGATGTCTCAGGTTAGATTTCCAGGCCAGACTAAAAAGTTTGTTTGAATGTAATTTAATTTTCATAGTACAAGCTCTGCCTAACTTGAAACTAGATGGCATTGTGTGTGATTATTTACTTTCTGCCCAATCAACACAAATATGATTAATAAGAAAATGATTTTACTTGTTCTAGGTTTTAATGAAACTGATGGAGATGGTGTCAGATGACACTGAGCTGGTCAGCACTCTGTCCCGGAAGCTGGCCCCGCCGCTGGTGACCCTTCTGAGCGCTGAGCCCGAGGTGCAGTACGTAGCGCTCAGGAACATTAACCTGGTCGTGCAAAAGAGACCTGATATATTGAAACATGAGATGAAGGTAAGCAAAAGGTGCAATTCAAGTGGTTGTGTCACTTAATCGATGAATATAAACGATATACACGCTAGCGGAGTCGCTGGTAAAAGCTAGTAACAAATAGAATAATGTTAATTAAACGCCATTTTGTCTCAGGTCTTCTTTGTGAAGTACAATGATCCTATCTATGTAAAACTCGAGAAGTTGGACATTATGATCCGTCTGGCGTCACAAGCGAATATCGCTCAAGTGCTGGGTGAACTCAAGGAGTATGCCACTGAAGTGGACGTGGACTTCGTCAGGAAGGCCGTCAGGGCTATCGGAAGGTGTGCCATTAAGGTGAGATCCTATAAAATCAATAATGTCAACTAAACTGATATTCAAATAAAATCTGTATGCGAATAGCTCTGTGGCCTGAATTTTACTGTATTATATAGGAGCTAAGGTCGCTATTTCATTAATTAGATCTGGTGACGTGGCGGTGCTCATTAATACTGGTGACCGATGAGAAATACAGGATCTCACCACTCATTTCATCTTGGAGTGGCGTAAGAACTAAGAACCGCCTAAATAAAGACAAGGGAAACTCAAAAGACAAGGGAAACTTGACATAAACCTTATACCAATTCGTATAGCTGGTCTGTTTATTAGTATAATAGGCCAAAATCTCTTCTAAGAAGCCTATTTTCAGCAGTAGACTATTAAAGGCTGTTCGTGGATGGTTATATGACATAAATTGAAATGTCAGCATAAGTGCTTTCGTGTTTCCTTAGTGAGTATGAGACCGAGGGCCAATTTCTTTTTGATGATATGGTTGGCAAACGACAGACGTATCGCCTGATGCTAAGCAGTTACCGCCGCCCATGGATACCCGCAACACCAGTGGCGTCACAAGTGCGTTGCTGGCCTTTTAAGAAGGAGTACGCTCTTTTTTTGAAGGTTTGAAGGTCGTATTGGTCCTGGAATACCGCAGGCGACAGTTCATTCCACAGTTTTGTTGTGCGAGGCAGAAAGTTCCTCCATCTAGATGATGATGATGCAGAAGTATCTTAATAGGTCACCCTAGCGTGGGTCATCATGCTGCATTGTCTGCATGTGTGTGGTGACCACTTCTGGTGGTACTGGCAGGGTCACGTTGACAGGTTCAAAAATATATAAAAAAAATATTTTAAATAGAAATACAACTTAAATTAAAATAATTCTACCACAGGTGGAACCATCTGCTGAGCGTTGCGTATCGACGTTACTGGAGCTGATCCAAACCAAAGTGAACTATGTAGTACAAGAAGCCATAGTGGTGATCAAGGATATCTTCAGGAAGTATCCAAATAAGTACGAGAGCATCATCAGCACACTGTGTGAAAATCTCGACACTTTGGACGAACCTGAAGCTAGGGCATCAATGGTAAGATAGTTTTTGATGTTGGCAACCCCGTTTTAACAACATTTCCATAGTTAAAATTCAAAATATTTTATTGAATTAATACATTAAGTGAAATTTATGAACGTTAAATTACGCTATAGTTAAAATCGTAGTTCGATGAAAACAAACCCCACAACATGTACTGGCTTGTCAAAGTAAATTAGGAACACCAAAATCTACTTCCCGCTTGTGTCGATCCATAACTTCCAGTTTCCAAACTTCGTAGAGCCTTATGGAAGGAATACTGACAAAGAAACTCATGGCCACTCTTTTCTAAAAGTCAGTTTTTTCAAGATAAATGAGTTGGTCTTGTATTTAAGTTAGCAATAAATAGTAAGTTATGTCTTGATAGATAGAAACTCTTAACTTGTAAACCCTGTTACAGATTTACAAGAGAATACATACAATGTCAGATATATAATGTACGAAAGGCGATCTATTGTCAAAAGCAATTCAATCCGGGCAGGGCAACCTTGATCCTTCACCATCAGGCGATACGTTAATACGTTCGTGCTCTTTTGCCCCCCTTTTCCATAAGAACAAAAACAATTGAAATTACAAACACACTTCAATTTTATTTATTTGCATAGAAAAGAACCATTTTTGTTTGACTGGGGTACAAATAAATTAAATATAATTATATCTTCTACACAGGTTTGGATCGTCGGTGAATATGCCGAGCGTATCGACAACGCTGACGAACTTCTCGACTCTTTCTTAGAAGGCTTCCACGACGAGAATGCACAGGTGAGATTATTTATTAGTACTTGATTGACTGTGATATGCTATGCTATATATGCTATATATGAATGTATGTATGTATGTATGTGAGTATATTTCTTTGACACGCTCTAGAGTTTATAGAATACTCATAGAGTATTTTTATGTGAGTGGTGTCAATAGATTCGTATTAGTCGTGAGAGTGACACTGGGTACATCAAAATTAAAAAAAAAATCTTTTCAGTTCTACCTATCCTTTCAGTTCTTCAATGAATTTAATAAAGATGACAGATATAGAAGCAGTCGGAAAGCAGTATAGAAGAGTTATTTTTAAATAATTCGTTACTTGGTTTTCGTAAGTTTTCTAAAAATGAATTTTAGCTAGATTGGTTTATCGGTCCCGAAACCCCCTGCATATTATTATTATTATTTCATGAAAATCGCTTTGAACACCACTCTTGGATTCTGCTCATGCTTTCCATCAGGCAGAGTAACTGTCTTTGACAATCGTTATTGGTGGTGTTTCGAGTTCTAAAAGGTCTACGAGTCTTTTTACATAATTTAAACATCGCCTAGTACTTGGGTTGTAACACTCTGATGACAGTCGCTTCACGTATGAAATCGAAGTCCAGTGCCATAGTAGACTTAAACTTGACCGCAACTTTGGAATAAAAGCTCAGAGAAAGTATTACAACCACGGATAATATTATTAATGATATGTTATTTACTTGTATTTACTTTGTTCCAGGTGCAACTACAGCTGTTGACAGCTGTGGTGAAGTTGTTCTTGAAGCGTCCGGCAGACACTCAAGAGCTGGTGCAACATGTGCTCAGCCTTGCCACCCAGGACTCCGACAACCCAGACTTGAGGTATGTATGCATGTCTGATTTTATCAGGTAAACTAAAAATTTATACTAAATTATTTTAGGTTATAATATTTATGTATGAGAAAGTTTATATTATGTAAATGTGTTGTATATCTATAAATGTATATGTCACCTATGTCGGTACCTTTCTATAACAAACCAGTGTGAACGTAACCGTTGCTTTATTCACTAGTCCCGCACTCTCATACATAACAAAATGGGACATACAATGTGTGAGACTTAACCCTGAAAATAAAAATCATGTAATCTAGTTTCTTTAAATGACAATGGAATTACATAAAATCTGTCGAAAACTTCATATGAAAAATGTACTATATACAAACTTGTGACGTCACTGTTTTAGACTACTCAATTTAGCTATACATTTCAATGTTTATTTGATTAAAATTTGTAATAGAAATGTATATCTGTAGTTATTATGTTTTCCTAGATTTTTAGTAATATTCGTTTTATTGACGGGAACATCGGTATTTATTTAGGGTACATTCATCTACCCTATTCTACTGTAGGCTACGCCTTATTGTGGATTGAAGCTGATCGTGATGATCTCATCTTGTTCGACGATTATAATCTAGATGAAATTTATTTTTATTTATAACTAAGTAACTAGCTGAGCCCCGCAAAAAGATATTCTGTGAATTGTATATTTATAAATTGTAGCCTATGTGTTATTCTAATGTATAAGCTATATTATTGTTAAGTTTCATTAAAATCCATTCTGAACTTTTTAAGTGAAAGAGGAACATCCATCCATACTTACAGACCTTCCCGTTTATTATTAGTAGGATTTACCGGAATTACCTAAATAATTTTCAAATGCCTGCGTGCATTGAATGATGTGAGTGAGACTTGGTCGAGGTATGTTTTTGGCTTAGTCACCTGTCAATCGCCAATCATCAATCGTATAGGCATTATTATTCTTGTTTATTGCCCATCACTTTCTCCAGATCTATCATTTAAATGTCGCACTTCAATTTCCAACTTTTTTTATTATGTTTAAATCTCCTATGTATTTTGGATGCCTCTTGTAAATTTACCAATATTTAACTGCCTCGGTGGCGCAGTGGTAGCGTACGCGACTGCTGTCCATGAGGTTTCGGGTTCGAATCCTGGGTCGGACCAAATGTTTGTATGATCTGCGAATATTTGTTTCTGAGTTTGGTTTGGTATGTATAATATATATGTATTTACAAAAAAGGTATTTATGTATTCATATCAGTTGTCTAGTACTCACAATACAAGTTCCGCTTAGTTTGGGACTAGATGGCTTTGTGTGTTAGATGTCCGAAATATTTATTATTTAATATTTATGAACCTTATTATTACAGAGATCGAGGCTTCATTTACTGGCGTCTCCTCTCCACGGATCCTGCAGCCGCTAAGGAAGTGGTGTTGGCCGATAAGCCTCTCATTTCGGAAGAAACCGATCTCTTGGAACCCACCCTGTTGGACGAACTTATTTGTCACATCAGTTCTCTCGCTTCTGTCTACCATAAGCCACCTACTGCTTTTGTTGAAGGTATTTTGTTANTATACATACCATATGTATGTATTTTCAAAAGAAAGTATTTATGTATTCATATCAGTTGTCTAGTACCCACAATACAAGTTCCGCTTAGTTTGGGACTAGATGGCTTTGTGTGTTAGATGTCCGAAATATTTATTATTTAATATTTATGAACCTTATTATTACAGAGATCGAGGCTTCATCTACTGGCGTCTCCTCTCCACGGATCCTGCAGCCGCCAAGGAAGTGGTGTTGGCCGATAAGCCTCTCATTTCGGAAGAAACCGATCTCTTGGAACCCACCCTGTTGGACGAACTTATTTGTCACATCAGTTCTCTCGCTTCTGTCTACCATAAGCCACCTACTGCTTTTGTTGAAGGTATTTTGTTATATCTATAAGTACTAATGGGCGCCTGGCGGTTGTTCGGTTCGAAAAACGGTGTTCTTGTATTATTTTCGTATTTTTACTTCTAAAACATAATTAGTGTCTAATATCTTTAAAATAGCATTATATAATATGAATCTCGGAAACGGATTCAACTATTTTCATGAAATTTAGTATGCAATGGATTTCATAAATCGATCTAGCTTAAATTTTAGGAAACTTACCAAAAAGTAAAAATACCAAACTAAGTTCATCAAGGTGGTATATGTTTATATACTTTTTAACTTTAATTAAGGAAAATTTCCAAGGGTGTTACTTTAATCATCATCATCATCATCAGCCCATCACAGTCCACATATACATATAGTCCGACGCTGCTCTCTTGCGTCTTCTCTGCGTCTCTCCAATTTCACGACACATGGGTCGATTTTTGGCTTAAGAAATAACACTTATTGATGTGATAATGTTGCTATCGAATCAATTCATATTATAAAGTGTTTTGCCATCGATATTTTAGGTATAGCTTTGGCAAGAACTTTCTAAACTTCACTCAACAACATGTAGCTTTGAAGTAATTCTGTTTGGAATTAAAGTTGAGGCGCATTGAGTACACAGGTGTGCAATAACGCTCATACAGGCTATCATCCGATTGTTTAATGTTCCATTAGATAATGTGTGTCCGGAGTCTAGGTTTCGAAGTTTGGATTTTTTCTGTGTATAATAAGATAAAAAGAAGCGCTCATAGCCCAGTTGCACTCGGTGATTAGAAACAATCACCGAGGGTAAGCAATGAAGGCGCGTTCAGTACCTGGATGGGTGACCGCTGGTGGCATGTTACCATGAGCGTCTCTGTGATTCTCCGTGAGGTCACGTTAAGCAGTTGGTCCCGGTTGTTATCTTAGGGTAACAGTCGTGAAGCTTTGAGGCCTTTGGGCAGCTTAAAAACATCTAACGGTAAGGTTATATAGCCACAACGTTGTCTTGCCAGTCCCCAACCTGTACTTAGCCAGCGTGGGGACATATGGCCTTAACCCTCTCCCCTGGAGATTATGGGTTGTCGATGACTATGTATAATATGTATGTATTTACAAAAAAAGTATATATATATTTATATCAGTTGTCTAGTACCCATAACACAAGCTAGACTTAACTTGGGACTAGATGGCGTTGTGTTTAGATGTCCAAAATATTTATTATTATTATTAATGCAAAAAGAGAAGGAAAACTTGAGATAATCCCTATATCAAACTGTCTGGATAGCATATTGTAGTAGGCCAAAACCTGCTTCAATTTGTGACCACGGCCAATGCAACCTGGTCGAAACGTCAGGCAAATCAGAGCTATGTAAGACCTTTAAATTAGTGATCGCGTTAATTCCCGTGAAAATAAGTCCTATGTCCCTGCTTGATAAGAGAGACAAGCAATAGACTGTAAAAGACTGGTGTGTTTGATGAGAAAATGTGTGGAAACTCTATATCATAGTTATTAGAGCTAGTATATCATGTGATCAGCCAGTATAGCGGAGTCCCCGTTGGTTGTCAGGTCGCGGCGCGGGCGTGCGCAAGTCGCTGCCGGCGCGAGGAGCCTCCGCCCCTGAAGATGCTCAGGCTCCACAACCCACCGTCATACCCAACCAGGTAAACACCTCACACACGCTATTCCTACACATATTACTAGCTTTTACAGATTCTCCTAGTGCAAATACCTGTCCTTTTTTTATTTATAATGACTACTCTCGCATTGTACATCCTCTGTCGCAGGGGACAAACATACATGAAACGGACGCAAAGAACACAGACTCAGAGCAACAATTTGTGAATCATATAAAGTGTTGTCCCATGCGAGATTTTGAACACACAACACTTGACGCAGTAGAAAACGGCGTGGCGACCGCATTAACTAATAGGCCAACCGTGCAGTCTCTCTCATAGATTCACCCACTTGAACATGCAACACTAAATGATTTTGTACTATTCTGTATCAGAGAGATATGATTAACGATTTATTATTATTTAGCTCACGGCTCCGCCCGCGTGTAACTCGGATATCATGATAATCCTATTTCGGGTTAATCGGCCTATGACACTCATAAATAATGTGGCTTTTCACCAACCAGTTTGGACGCGGGCTTCTTTTATGCTTTGTGGTAAATTTCAATTCAGTGTTTGTTTTATTTCAATCGGTTAAAAAAAAGCACGTTGACATCGGACATACCGATAATAATCTCTGTCTAACTGTTATGCTTGTACGGCTAAACTGTTGCATCGATTTCGATGTCATTTGGCATGAAAATACTTTGATTATCCGGGCGGAGTCGCGATTTAAAAAAAAAAACAATTGTATAAATAAAATATACTTCATTGCTTTTTTTAATCCGTGTGTTTTTCTCATTTTACATACCATAACTGTTTTATTAGTATAATTTTAAGAAAAAAAATGTGTTTAACTAATATAATTTTTTCATGCCATTATCCAGGAGTCTCTGATCGGCGACCTGCTGTCCATGGACATCGGCGGGCCTCCTCCCGCCGCCCCCGCCCCCTCCTCCAACCTCGACCTGTTGGCCGGGGGGCTCGACGTCTTGGTCAGTATATCTACTTTTTGTTAAAACTTACTCAAATATTATCATCCAAATGACTTTCCAATGTTGATCACCAAATGAGATATCCTTTGCCATGGAATGCCACAAATTTGAGCATTATTAGGGAAGGGCATTTTCAAGGCTTCTCCAGACAATATTTTTTAAATAAAATTATTGGCACGAGATAATCATATTACACACTTATATGGAATAAAGTAAAATCTCTTAGATAACAATCTTTTCTATACATACAATATGTGTACATATGTATAGTGTATATAACCAGTAAGTATTGCGTTGTACGGACTCCGCAACTTACGATAAATGTACAAATAAACAGTATGCGGCTGCTGTGCTTGAGGTCTCAGGTTCGATTCCCGGGTCGGACTAAATGTTTGTATGATCTTCAAATATTTGTTTCGAAGTTTGGGTATTTTCTATGTGTAATATGTATGTATTTAGAAAAAAATGTATGTATATATTAATATCAGTTGTTTAGTACCCATAACACTAGTTCTGCTTGGCTTGGGACTAGACGTTGTATGTTAGATGTCCGAAATATTTATATTTTATACAGAGTATTAATTACGTTTTTATTTAAAATATTATATCACTCAAAAGTAATTTATATTCAATCAGCACATAAGGCATAGGATACTATGATGACGGATCAAGGATATGGAGTGTCACCATTCCTATTTAACCCGTTAACGTCATAAGAGACGAATGAGGGAACAAACTCTGCAAAACAACATCACTGAGAAGAGAAAGAAAATTAATACAAAACCAATTAGTCTGGCTAATGTAGTACAGTCGGTAAAAATCTCATTCCTAAGAGAGACTTTAAAATCTGTCGATGATATAAGATATTAAGAACGAAGGTCATACGTGATATTTCCCATATATATTTATATTTAAGTGGCATTTGTCAATCCCACAGTTGGGCACAGGCCCGGAGCCGGCAGCAGCCACGTCAGGCACGACGGGTCTGCTGGGCGATATCTTCGGCGTCAGCGCCGCACCAGCCTCCTACGTACTGCCCAAGCAGTGTTGGCTGCCCGCTGACAAGGGGAAAGGTATGCCCACATTCTGATTGTTCTGATTAGTAAACAGTTCATTCAAACAAGAGATCGGAACAAAAGACCAAATGTCTTAAAAATCAATTTAAATGAATAGTTATGCAAATGATTTTGCACAATTGGTCTTTTGTACCGCGACTATTATTCGGGTTAATTAATCTTATATAATGGCACTGCTTCTTATGAAGAAATGTTATTGGATGACAAGAAAAGTTGAAGAAATTCCAACCAGGCTTCTTTTTTTTTTTAATTAAATAACCTCTGATCACCCAGGCTATTATAAATCTATTGACACATTCATTAATTAAAATTGGTTCTGTCGTTTAGTCACTACACTCATCATTATCGTCATCTTCGCGTTGTTCCCGATTGCTTCCAAAGCTTTGAAGCCCGGGGTCCAATATCCTGCTGTTTCTTCTCCCTTTTAGCCTCTCCCAGTTTAGTTACTACAGTGAAAAATTTGCAAACATAGGCTGCCAAAACTATTAGTCTTTCTTTTGGCCTTAGTCGGGCATGAAGACTTTATGACATTGCTACAACCATGTATTCCTTTAATGTGTTATTCGTGTCACAGGCTTGGAGATTTGGGGTACTTTCACCCGACAGAACGGTCAACCGCGCATGGAGATGACTTTCACCAACAAAGCCATGCAGACCATGAGCGGGTTCGCTATACAACTGAATAAGAACAGGTATAAATGTTTTTTTAACAATATGGTCCCCAGTTCCCAACCCGCACTTGGCCAGCGGGGACGTATGGCCTTAACCCTCTCCTGAGGAAGCCCGAGCCCAGCAGTAGGACATTATGGGTTGTTGATTGGTAACTATATGGTGAAAGGAGAGGAACCCAGTAATGCAAAAGCATCTCAATAAGCCGCCACAGTGTCGGCCACTATGCAGTATTGTTTGCATTTGCGATTATGAGTGTGTAATTAGTTTGGCCTTAAATACTGTTACAATTAAAAATAATTTGGAATCTGTCATCTTTATGCGATTGTACATTGTGTTTTCATATTTTCGCGCAAATATATTCCATTATAAAATATTTTGTGATATTAAAATTGATTGGGGTGATAAAGAGAGCCAAACNCTCAAATATTATCATCCAAATGACTTTCCAATGTTGATCACCAAATGAGATATCCTTTGCCATGGAATGCCACAAATTTGAGCATTATTAGGGAAGGGCATTTTCAAGGCTTCTCCAGACAATATTTTTTAAATAAAATTATTGGCACGAGATAATCATATTACACACTTATATGGAATAAAGTAAAATCTCTTAGATAACAATCTTTTCTATACATACAATATGTGTACATATGTATAGTGTATATAACCAGTAAGTATTGCGTTGTACGGACTCCGCAACTTACGATAAATGTACAAATAAACAGTATGCGGCTGCTGTGCTTGAGGTCTCAGGTTCGATTCCCGGGTCGGACTAAATGTTTGTATGATCTTCAAATATTTGTTTCGAAGTTTGGGTATTTTCTATGTGTAATATGTATGTATTTAGAAAAAAATGTATGTATATATTAATATCAGTTGTTTAGTACCCATAACACTAGTTCTGCTTGGCTTGGGACTAGACGTTGTATGTTAGATGTCCGAAATATTTATATTTTATACAGAGTATTAATTACGTTTTTATTTAAAATATTATATCACTCAAAAGTAATTTATATTCAATCAGCACATAAGGCATAGGATACTATGATGACGGATCAAGGATATGGAGTGTCACCATTCCTATTTAACCCGTTAACGTCATAAGAGACGAATGAGGGAACAAACTCTGCAAAACAACATCACTGAGAAGAGAAAGAAAATTAATACAAAACCAATTAGTCTGGCTAATGTAGTACAGTCGGTAAAAATCTCATTCCTAANTTTCTACACATATTACTAGCTTTTACAGATTCTCCTAGTGCAAATACCTGTCCTTTTTTTATTTATAATGACTACTCTCGCATTAGGAATGTACATCCTCTGTCGCAGGGGACAAACATACTTGAAACGGACGCAAAGAACACAGACTCAGAGCAACAATTTGTGAATCATATAAAGTGTTGTCCCATGCGAGATTTTGAACACACAACACTTGACGCCGTAGAAAACGGCGTGGCGACCGCATTAACTAATAGGCCAACCGTGCAGTCTCTCTCATAGATTCACCCACTTGAACATGCAACACTAAATGATTTTGTACTATTCTGTATCAGAGAGATATGATTAACGATTTATTATTATTTAGCTCACGGCTCCGCCCGCGTGTAACTCGGATATCATGATAATCCTATTTCGGGTTAATAAATAGCCTATGACACTCATAAATAATGTGGCTTTTTACCAACGAGTTTGGACGCGGGCTTTTTTTATGCTTTGTGGTAAATTTCACGTGTAAATTTCAATTCGAGTGTTTGTTTTATTTCAATCGGTTCAAAAAAAGCACGTTGACATCCGACATACCGATAATAAAATCTGTCTAACCGGTTTCGATATCATTTGGCATGGAAATACTTTGATTATTGTGGGCGGAGTCGCGGGCAAATAATTTTTAAAAATAACGAACGATTTAAAAAAATAAAATCAATTGTATAAATAAAATATACTTCATTGCTTTTTTTAATGAATGTGTTTTTCTCATTTTACATACCATAACTGTTTTGTTACTATAATTTTAAGAAAAAAATGTGATTAACTAATATAAATTTTTCATGCCATTATCCAGGAGTCTCTGATCGGCGACCTGCTGTCCATGGACATTGGCGGGCCTCCTCCCGCCGCCCCCGCCCCCTCCTCCAACCTCGACCTGTTGGCCGGGGGGCTCGACGTCTTGGTCAGTATATCTACTTTTTGTTAAAATTTACTTAAATATTATCATCCAAATGACTTTCCAATGTTGGTCACCAAATGAGATATCCTTTGCCATGGAATGCCACAAATTTGAGCATTATTAGGGAAGGGCATTTTCAAGGCTTCTCCAGACAATATTTTTTAAATAAAATTATTGGCACGAGATAGTCATATTACACACTTATATGGAATAAAGTAAAGTCTCTTAGATAACAATCTTTTCTATACATACAATATGTGTACATATGTATAGTGTATATAACCAGTAAGTACTGCGTTGTACGGACTCCGCAACTTACGATAAATGTACAAATAAACATTACGCAGTGGTAGCGTATGCGACTGCTGTGCTTGAGGTCTCAGGTTCGATTCCCGGGTCGGACTAAATGTTTGTATGATCTTCAAATATTTGTTTCGAAGTTTGGGTATTTTCTATATATAATATGTATGTATTTACAAAAAAATGTATGTATATATTAATATCAGTTGTTTAGTACCCATAACACTAGTTCTGCTTAGCTTGGGACTAGACGTTGTATGTTATAAGTCCGAAATATTTATTATTTATATCTACTGTCGCCTGTGGATTATACGACTCTGACAGAGTATCATTTAGTTTTTATATAAAATATTATATCACTTTATATTTACTAGTACTAGTATAGGTCGTGTGTGTAAGTTAAAGTTATTGTAACTTACAGTAACTCACGGATAGTGCCAATTAAAAGTCCGCACTAAAAGTTTCTAAGGTAGGTGTTTCACAAATAAACAAACGAATAAGAGTTATATTTGAACACAGAAGTTACAGTCACATAAGAAACACTTAGACACGAACAGAATTAAATAAAGTAAAGAAGGCGAGAATAAACTATTGTAAAATACATGAAATACTATAGAAAGTAACAATCTAAAATAAAGGAGATAGCGATATAAAACTTCGAACGCAATTCCCAACCTGTTAGCGGCGTGACGCGTAAGAAAGGAATGTTCGTTCCACCGGCCAGTGTGACGTTGCGTCCGATCACAAATACTGACGCACCCCTCCTTTCATTAAATATTATTAATATGGAGGTACTCGATACGATTTAACATTACCAAATGAACATAGGGTCCGCTACACTCAGCACATAATGCATAGGATACTATGATGACGGATCAAGGATATGGAGTGTCACCATTCCTGTTTAACCCGTAGACGTCATAAGAGACGAATGAGGGAACAAACTCTGCAAAACAACGTCACTGAGAAGAGAAAGAAAATTAATACAAAACCAATTAGTCTGGCTAATGTAGTACAGTCGGTAAAAATCTCATTCCTAAGAGAGACTTTAAAATCTGTCGATGATATAAGATATTAAGAACGAAGGTCATACGTGATATTTCCCATATATATTTATATTTAAGTGGCATTTGTCAATCCCACAGTTGGGCACAGGCCCGGAGCCGGCAGCAGCCACGTCAGGCACGACGGGTCTGCTGGGCGATATCTTCGGCGTCAGCGCCGCACCAGCCTCCTACGTACTGCCCAAGCAGTGTTGGCTGCCCGCTGACAAGGGGAAAGGTATGCCCACATTCTGATTGTTCTGATTAGTAAACAGTTCATTCAAACAAGAGATCGGAACAAAAGACCAAATGTCTTANGGGGAAAGGTATGCCCACATTCTGATTGTTCTGATTAGTAAACAGTTCATTCAAACAAGAGATCGGAACAAAAGACCAAATGTTCAAAATCATTTAAATGAATAGTTATGCAAATGATTTTCATAATTGGTCTTTTGTACCGCGACTATTATTCGGGTTAATTAATCTTATATAATAGCACTGCTTCTTATGAAGAAATGTTATTGGATGACAAGAAAAGTTGAAGAAATTCCAACCAGACTTCTTTTTTTTTTTTAATTAAATAACCTCTGATCACCCAGGCTATTATAAATCTATTGACACATTCATTAATTAAAATTGGTTCTGTCGTTTAGTCACTACACTCATCATTATCGTCATCTTCGGGTTGTTCCCGATTGCTTCCAGCTTTGAAGCCCAGGGTCCAATATCCTGCTGTTTCTTCTCCCTTTTAGCCTCTCCCAGTTTAGTTACTACAGTGAAAAATTTGCAAACATAGGCTGCCAACACTATTAGTCTTTCTTTTGGCCTTAGTCGGGCATGAAGACTTTATGACATTACTACAACCATGTATTCTTTTAATGTGTTATTCGTGTTACAGGCTTNAAAAATATGTCGGCAACCCTAGTAGGGAGCCACGTACAATATGGCACGCAATATAACTGGGGCGTCGGCCCACAGCTTTGGCGTGTTCCCGGTGGGCGCGCTGGCCGTGGGTGCGGTGGGTGCAGGTGCGGCCGCAGACGCTCCGCTGGCGCTGGCCACCACCGGGCCCGTACAGCGTATGGAACCGCTCAACAACCTACAGGTGCTGTGCGCCATGCTTCTCTGCCACCTATATATATCACTACTACATTTTTTAAAGAGACGACTCTCGTCTACGCATATACATCCAATGTGACGCACATAGAACGCACACGAAGAACACCCAGACTCGGAACAACGATATGGTTATCACTCAGTGTTGTCCCATGTGGGACTTGAATCCACAACACTTGTCACGGTAGAAAGTGGCGTGGCGATCGCTTAAACCATTGAGCCACTGTGCAGTCATCTTCTTATATCATATAAAGATATATATCCCCCACCTAAAAATACATACAACTTTTATACCTGAAAAACAGAGACACTAAATGGCTACATTTATGTTCAATTTGTTGCTCTATGTCTTGGTGTTTTTTGTCTACGTTTCATATTTTTATTAAATAAGAAGATATTTCTGAATATTAAATATTACGTAATCGTTAAAAACACATTGAATTTTCCACCCAAATTAAACACTTCAATATCAACTGTATCTACAAAATTCAAAAATAAAATAGATCATTTTAGAATTCAAAAAGAATGAACGATAAACATTTTGTATTACGCAAACATATGGATTCATGATATATTTTTCGAAATTAAATATGATGATTTTGATTTTTGTAACAGGTGGCGATAAAGAACAACGTTGATGTATTCTACTTCGCCTGCCTCATCCCCGTCCACATTCTCTTCATGGAAGACGGTCAGCTAGATAAACGAGTGTTCCTATCCACATGGAAAGAAATCCCAGCCGCAAACGAAGTCCAGCATTCGCTCACCAACGTTGTAGGCAACGCTGACAGCATCGCACAGAAGATGACCCTAAACAATATTTTCACAATCGCCAAAAGGAACGTAGAAGGCCAAGATATGCTGTACCAGTCTCTGAAACTAACGAACAACATTTGGGTGTTATTAGAGCTAAAACTACAGCCCGGCAATCCCGAGGCGACTCTCAGTTTGAAGTCCCGAACGGTAGAGGTCGCCTCTTGTATATTCCAGGCGTACGAAGCTATTATCAAGTCGTAATCTCTCAGTGTTTGTATGTATATGTTGGGCTAAAGTATTCCTACTTAAGTAAGACTTGTGGAAATTCCATTTATGATGTATGAATGTATATTAGAACTCTCGCATTTGTAGTCTTGGAATATTATGTTATAATTATAATCATTGTTCTTAAAATAAAATTACTGAAAGAATAACTGTTTAATAGTTAAGTTATAGAAATTCATTTGAAAAAAGAAAACCAAATGTAATAAATAAGTTTAAATACCGCTTTAATTTAAATTTTTAATCGACAAATTTATAATTAATGTATTTTTACATATTTTATATTGATGCTTTTTTATTTAAATTTTCTTTTATCCAGTGCCCTATTTTACTTCAAGTAATGGTTTATGCGTGGTACCCCCCCGATTAATCTAATGTGTTAGAAGCGCTTGTGCTTTAACCGCACAATATTACACCACGGGGTCTAAAGTATCTAGTTGACCCCACCGTTTAACATAGACAATTTCAATCTTTATACTGCAGGGGGTCACTAAAATTGGTATTTTTATGTTTATAATGTTATTAAATAATGATATAAAAATTATGAGATATAAATGCGAGAATTGTACGATCAATATAATTATGTATCTTTATAGCGATCATAGTTTATATGTTGCGATTGTTCAAAGGACAAGCTGTATTTTAAGAAGTTATATTAAATAAATTTGTGTTATTTACTGCACTTTGATTTTTAATATTTTTTATTTGATTCAAAGTAGACTGACTGCGTGGATAGCAGCCAGCAGCTCAATAGCCTGTTCAGTTCACTGCTGGACGTAGGCCAAGGATGTTACGATTAGTAAATTGAAAATGAAAAAGAAAAGCATAGTTGTTTTTTGTTTTTGTGAAAGACTAATTCCATCATTACAAACCCTTGAAGACTTCGAATTGAAGACTTTAAATACTTGACATTGGAAGAAATAGCTGACCCGGCTGGTTGCCATCTCATCAAAAGAAGAAGAAAATTTTTCGTAGATGTTTTATTGTAGTGTACTTTACAAATATTAGACATATTGAACATAAATATTTTTAATTTTATACCATAACTTATTTTTACATCAAATATATATAAAAAATAAATATTACAAGCGGAACCTGAGGTTAGGGTATGGGGTATACCCGACCTGAAAGGGATCCGGATGTCGTAAGAAAGCGGTTCCCGGATCCCTCCCGTCTCAGGCGCAGAGTGGCACACCGTGTGGTTTTAGTCGGTTCGATTCCGACACACCGCCCCGACGCAAACCCTGATAGGTGAAGGCCCGAGGCTCCACACGTAAAAGAAAGGGATATACCCGACAAAATTACCTTCATAGTTACACTCGTCAGGTAAGTTTGAATTATGCAATGTGTACGCTGCGGTTTACCTCTAAGTTCAGGTAAACCTGTCGGGTATAACCTGCTAACGTGTACAGCTAGCATAAGACCGAAACTAAAATCTACAGACGTACTAACTCAAGTTTATGTACCTGCGAAGCCAAAAGGAAGGGTAATATTTTTGGCAGTATGTTTGAATGCAGTGCCTAAACTACTGAATAGATTTTAATGAATGAGGTGTTAATAGATTCGCAATAATGGCCCAGGTAATAGACTAATTAAGTTTTGTCAAGATTTTACGTAGTCGGGTTTAGTTTTTTAAGCTTTCTTACTAATTGATTGATTTATATATATAGATATATATACACAATTTTCTTGAATTAAATAATTTATTTGAAAATATTGTTTTCTTCATTTCATAATAAAGAAATTGGTCAACGATATCATGAATTACATTGTCTGCGTACGTCAATTGGACCTACTTATGCAACAAAGAACCAATTCTAGTACATAATTATATCCGTTTAGATCATTTTTAAGGAGATAAGGATAATTAACTCAATTTTGGCATGCGTATGGATTGGTTACTTATTGCAAAGTAGGTCCAATTGAAACTTGCTATTTTTCCGTCAAAGCGCATTATCATCAAGTTTAATTTTCAACAGCTACATAGAGGTTCAATATAAATATATTAAGTAATAAGTTATTAATTAGAATAAGCTTAAATTACTATTATACAAAGTACAACATCAATAGACTTTCTCGTCAAACCATTGGTAGATGGGTTCGGCTTTTGTGTCGTAAGAATATTTTAGGCATTGCGTGTGAAACCATCTGAAAATAAAATACAGAATAAATAACTTTCTACTGTATACAGTCACTAGCTTTTGCTCGAAGCTCCGCCTGCGTATATGTCGGTTATCACGGTAAAAAATAGTCTCATTCTTCAAGAATCAAAGGGCGATCCTTTGTAAATTCAATCCAACTCGGTTTAGCCGCCATATTACACTTGTTTATTTCTCTGTTCTGTGATGTTGTTACATTAATCGAATTATTGTTACGAAATTTTTTTTGAGCTGTGTAATAGGTTATTTGCCGGATTTTTTACATTCTTATACTTTATAAACCATCAATTTAAAGCTATAAGAATAAGAAGAAGAAGAAATGTTTGCGTTAATAATAACCGATTTGAAACGATGAAACACGCAAAGACAAATCAAATGTAAATTTTGGCCGCCAAAACAACATTTGTCGTATATGGTTTGCATGGCGTCATATTACTCAAACACAGCATTCCGGTAATAACGAAAAATCTTACTACCATCAACGAATCCAACGGTAAATTGGAACTGTCTGCTTTGAAAAAATTTTTTTTATTACAAAACCCCTTTTTTTTGACGTCTAAATATTCTACGGTCAAGACATATTATATCAAGAAAGCTCTAATGGAACTTATCTGTAACTGGTGAAACAGATGTTAAATTAGCCCCGAAATGTTCTCGTTATTGTCGTTGTCCAACCAATGTTTGCTGCATGCTCATAAAAGATACCCAAATTTGGGGAGAATCTCCCCGATCTGGCATCACTGGCAAACTTAGAATAAAATGATGTTACACATCCTGATTAACGTTTATCTGTCTCGCTACGTATAGATTATAAATTATAATTTTATTTGATCGTTTTTTGTTTTTGCGAAAGACGGTCCCCATTTCATGTCATCCACATTTTTTATATTTTTTATTATTAATTCCATCACGACGAAGACTTGAAGACTTGGAAGACTTAGAATTGAAGACATTAAATACTTGACATTGGCAAAAATAGCTGATTCGGCTGGTTGCCATATCAGCAAAAGAAGAAATATAAGTTTATTTTTTTGAAATATCTAAAATAAACAAATATTATAGAAAATGAAAATGATGTTTAAATTTCTTGACACTGGAAGTAACTAGATACATACCATCTTATTTTTTGTTACTACATGCAAACGTCCTATTTAACCTATTGAAACGTATAGTATCATGGATTGGTTTAAACTTCTGTTTAAAAATAGAATAATGTCCACATTCTTCTACAACATTCAACATGGGCGTCAATGGTAACTTACACTATTAAAAAAATAATTAAATAACTGTGCTAACTCACCCTCCTCTTTCTACACATGTAAGAACGGGGTAGTCTTTCCGAAAACATTTAGTTTGCAGTGCGTTGAAGTATATATTTCCTATTATGTTTGATGTTCGCGTATCAGCTAACTTCAGACATCTGTGGAACGTGTTGTCGCAGTGACAACTTAATCTGTAAAAGATATAAGAAAACTATACAGCTTTGACTGCCTCTGTGGCGCAGTGGTAGCGGATGCGATTGCTGTGCAAGAGATCCCGGGTTCGATTCCTGAGTCGGACCAAATGTTTGTATGATCTGCAAATATTTGTTTCGGAGTTTGGGTGTTTTCTATGTATAATATGTATGTATTTACAAAAAAAAGTATATAAGTATTGATATCAGTTGTCTAGTACCAATAGTACAAGCTTTGCTTAGTTTGGGACTAGATGGCGTTGTGTGCTAAAATGTCTGAACATATATTTATTATACAGCAACGTTAATATACTTTTACGTTATCATTAACAACAGTCTTTAGTAGACCACTTTGGACATAGACTTTTTATAAGAAAGAGTGTATAACGAGTTCACAGTATAAGAAGACTGTGTTATATTAATTTAAACTACCGTAGTCATTTTCAATTGATATATTTATGATGTTTGCATTCATTCATCCGTTCACGACCGCAGCGTTTGCAGCAATGCCAAAATTTTGGAAACGACAATTTCCCTAAATCAACATGGTAATTATCCCATTGATAGTAACTTAGCGATACAATGTACCTATTAATAAATAACTTTCGCGCATATAGAACTAGGAAAGTAATGATGTGTATCAGTAAATGTTTTATAATTTGCGCCTAACATGGGACTGCTAAATCTAGTCTAATACATTTAAGCGAGCAATTCTTGTATAGATATAATCTGAATCTGGGAAACAGATCCAATGACTGTTAAAATTACGTAGTACTACGATGAAATTTGTATGTAAACTGTATTTTTGTGAAACCCCCTGGGGTTTCGAGGGCGATAAATTGATCTAGGATTCAATTTTAGAAAAAATATAAACGAAAAATACCATTACAAAATGGTCATAAAGGTATTACTGTGCGAGACTTTCATTTGTGAATACAACGCCTTGGCTCCGCTGCACAATAAAAGGTACAGTAAATATCATACACCACATAATTTATTGTACATTATGTTATGATACCGTATCAAAATTTGTAGGAGATCTTTAATCATTGTTAGGAATAATTTGCCATTGTAGAATTAAGAAAGTCTAGCATGTAAAAGGTTCAATACGGATACCTAGAGTAAAATACATTGTTTGTGAGATTGTGCCTGGTTTCCCCGCCTGGGATCACTTCGGGACAGTTGTCGTGATCTCGACAACACATATCAGCTTCGATCTCAGTACCAAGGTCATCGTAGTCATCTGCAATGTTGCCAGCACCACACCATTTTGTGCCTGAAAGTGAAGGGATTTTCTTTAAAAGAATAAAACTTTCTTTCATAAAAATCTCACATAAGATCGTTTTCGTGCTGTCATGTTTCGTTGACGAGTGCGACACCGGAGGCTCACTGAACTCAATGATAGACCATCTAATAGGCCATCATATTGTGGGTTACCATTCTACATTGTTGCATGCTGGGCTTGGGTCTCCTCTCAGGAGGGGGTTAAGGCCACACGTCCCCACGCTAGCCAAGTGCGGGTTGGGGCTGGCAAGATAACGTTGCGGCTACGTTATCTTACCGTTGAATGTTTCTAAGCCGCCCAAAGACCTCCAACTAAGCTACACGACTGTTATCCTATGATAACAACCGGGACCGATTGCTTAACGTGACCTCCGAATCACGGAGATGCTCATGGTAACATGCCACCAGCGGTCACCCATCCAGGTTTGCTTGCTTACCCGTTAACGTTGTTATGATGTATGAAATGTATATATATATATAGGTTATCTTCTTGATAAAGGTTATCTTATGTATGCTTCTTTGAGCGGGGGCTCCCGAATACCAGCTCCTCCCTTTGGACTGAATCGTCGATTCCCAAGAAGTTTTAAATCGGCTAGATTCATTCGCGCTGCGTAGAGATGTGGCTTCACTGTGCATCTTCTACCGCATTTACCATGGAGAGTGCTCCGAGGAATTGTTCGAACTGATTCCTGCCGCCTCTTTCCGACATCGTCCTTCGCGACAGAAATTTCATCCCCACCATCTAGACGGTATTCCCGGACCAATACGACCTTCAAACCTTCAAGAAAAGAGCGTACTGCTTCTTAAAAGGCCGGCAACGTACTTGTGACGCCTCTGGTGTTGCGGGTGTCCATGGGCGGTGGTAATCGCTTACCATCAGGCGATACGTCTGCTCGTTTGCCCCCTATATCATAAAAAAACCTGCGACTTATAGCGGTACTCTTCGTATGAACTATCGAACATAGAATTATGTAATTTATCAATCAGTATGTTGACGTCATTTACCATTGATTCAAAATAGAAATACAGCCCCCCTATCCAAGCTGACGCTCTACTAACGTGAAACCAACAAATGTATGGAAATGACGTCATCTCAACACTAAGTCACGTGGCCGAACCAAAATATTTGCCAATAATATAAGAGAATTGAGGCGTTGACGGTTGTGGCAAGAGAATTGCATTGTAGCTGAGGGCTTATTTCCAATTAAAGTGCAAAAACTAACAAAACTACGTGCAAGAGTTACGAATATTTTGTTTACAGAAATGATTGTAGCAATAACAGTATCACAGATCTCACACACCGCACTGGTAATCAGCCTACTGATAAACATACCTATGTATTTCTAAATAATAATCTTTCGGACATCTGACACAACGCCATCTAGTCCCAAGACTAAGCAGAGCTGGTGCGATGAGTACTACGAGTAAATAACTAATAAAAATACGCATATGTTTTTTTTGTAAAAACACATACATATTAAACATATAAAACACACCTGGAAAGTGTGAAAGGATGTATGCAAGAAAGATATAGTATGAAGCATAAAAGGAATTAGTTAGTAATAGGCTCCAAATACATAAATAGGTATACATAATATAAATAAAATACATCCAGACATGGAAAAAAGGCTCGTGCCATCAAACAATATAATATTAATTTATCCAGGGTGGTCTCGACCTCTGCTTTAGCAGGGTCACTAACCACTAGTCTAGACCAACAGACCCGTTTGATTATTCTTCGATTAATCATTAATTTAAACACATTTTAATGATTCGTACTAGCCATTAAATCAAAGCCATAAACATTATAACGATTCGTACTACAAAATGTTTGTAGTTCTCGGTACTATTATCGTTTAATTTTGTTTCTTCTATAAAAACTATAAATGTTCTAAAGACAAGTTAATTAAATAGAAATTTAGTTAAATTTTGATTTGAAACTGAGCATAAGTATGTTTAAATTGATACGAATTGATTTTATCTATATAAATAAAAATGAATTAGCGAAATGTATGTACGCGCATAACTTCCGATCGCCTGCACCAAATTGGGTGATTCTTTTTTTGTGTGTTTGTTACTATCAGGACAAGGTTTATATATAATGAACTAAACGGAAACCAGTTAATATTTTCTCATCCGTGATTAAAATATTTTTTAGGAAACTTAGATACAGCGGTACGAAGTTTGCAGGGTCAACAAGTTATTTATAAAGATTGATTCGATTTCCAGATTTATTTTCTTTGGATTCCAGTTCAACATTTTCAGTGTTAGATTCCACACAGAAAATACAAGACAAATTTATTTGGTTGTCTTTGAATCTCTAAATCTATATCCGTTTAAATGCAAATACTTAAATCCTTTAATGCGGACTTTCAATAATAAAATGTCGGTATATTTTAGAGAGCTGGCGACACCGTGTGCAGAAAGCAGCATGCCAGGCTCTGTGCTGTACCTTGAGAGGCCTATGTCCAGCAGTGGACTGCAACTGGCTGATGGTGATATTTATATGGACTGAGGTAGCGTTCCCAAAAGGCTCTCAGCATTGCCAATTTGAATGGAAACGCTAATTCTCGACTCCAAATGGTTCAAAAATGTAATTACCTGTGCCAGCAGCGCCGACATAACTAGCTGTACTTGAAAGATGAGATGGCGCAAAGATGTCGACGCAAGTTGCGTCCCACTCCAAAGGCCTACCCATTTTCCGTGGCAGTAACGACATATCATCTGGTCTCTTCCATAGTCTCGTACCAGACCATTTGGTTCACGGACAGCTAGAACACCGGCAGTAATAAGAGCACGACGGATAATGTCGTTAATATTGGCATGTCGAGTAACACGGCAAACGCTTCTGCTACAAGAAAAGCCAAGCCGAAACTGTCAACAGCTTCTCCACAGTGACAAAAATGCGGAGAAATGCAAGGGGCTTCTTAACGGAAGCCAGTGGCAAGGCGAAACGTAGGCAATGGAAGTGCCTGTATCCATAAACCTGATTCCCACTCACCTACAGCCAACAAACGAGCGTGCTCAGCAATACTTGTAGATCTATCCAAAAGTCTTTTTTGCTTTAAATAATATTGCAATATAAAGAATTTATTATAATATTCGTAGAGATTATAAAGAGGAAATGTAGTGAGAAACTCAAATTGACACTTTGGGGTAGCGGGAGTCGTGTCCCTCCAACACAAAGGGAGGATCCTCCGACCAGGCGAAGTAATCATGCCTGGCGGGCCGCGGGCCAAATTACAATTAATTAACAACGAAAAGACTAAGAGGGTTATGTAAAAATGGTGCACTGGTGAGCGTACCACGGTCCCTATTTCTCGGAACAAGCTGGTGGTGGTTTTAAATCAACTCTCAATACTCTCAATACGACATCAACATTGGTAGAATTACGATCTTGAATTCTTATTCATCTTATTAAAAAAAAAATCGCTCACCGCTATTAACTTGGGCTAACCACCGAGTAAAATCGCCTTTGCGTCCATATGATACATTTCAAATTAAAGTCTTGGCTACTTCGAAGTCACTACAAGACAATGTAAATAGGACAACGACCATGGACCAGTTAGTAGCTTGTTCGGTACTCCTTCGCCTTCTGAGAGGCGATGCTACATTTACGCATCGAATTTGGATAATGGTTTCGTCCTTCAAAGTAAACAGATACTCGAAGATTGCGTGGAAATAAATTGGTAATACGGTGTTTTAATCTTTACATACCTAGTATGAATAACATGAACTCGCTTCCGCTGTCTGTTCGCGTAGGTCTTTTAAACTACTAACGGGTTTTAATGATGTTTTCAGTAATAGAAAAAGTGACTTAATTCAGCAAAATTTATGTATGTAATACATGTACATTATAATAGAGGAAAGATCTCAAAGACTTCCGTGCGAAGCCGGACCGGACCGCTAGCTGTTTCGTCAAGAATTCTGTAAATGTCAGACTTAAACGTAAGTAATTTCATGGTATTGCTATAGTATTTTTGCACTGTACCAATACTTTATCAAAATTATCAAAATTAATACGTTTTACGTGTACCTACGAATTAAAGACGTGTATCGAACCCGCCGAATACATTATCAAGAATCTGGATGCAATTAGCAATTAAAACAAATTGTGGGAGATTGTTTTTTGTTTTTCAACTAGAAAAAAGACAAACCAGATTCGTGTTTATTTGTATTTTCGATATAAAACATTGATANGATTGTTATGGTGTTAAATGGATATTTTACTCATAATACGGTTAACAAAGTGTGTTAATAAGTTAGAACGCGGTTTACGAGTATACCTAACGTTTTAATGGTTAATTATGTACTTATTACCTCACAATAAAGATAATTCGATCGTAGAACCATTCATAGATATGCTTGGTCACACAAATGGTATGCATCTTACAAATTTTAAACATGTATTTTTTAACGTGTGAAGACCCCTTTGGAGCTTCATCTCACCAGGGTTTCCGGCGGGATTGTGTGTCGGAATCGAACTGGCAAAACCACACGGTGTGCCACTCTGCGCCTAAGGGATTTGGCGTGCGTGTGGCGGGTGAACATTACAAACGGTTTAAATAGTTTGTAGATTAAATGGTGGTTCGCAGAACCATTCCGATAGGCCGGTAGAATATCACGACATTTTACTTGCTTATGATTGGTTGTGCTGAGGCGCCAATATAGATGATGTAAGAAAATAGGCAATAATATACAACAACCTACATTGTATTATTTTAGAAAAAGAAGTGCTCTCTTTAAAAGGAAACAAATATTTTGCGTATGCCTAATCGCAACCTCTTACAAACCTTATTACTAGGATCTAGGGTTAGACTGTTTTTAAAACAAATACAGCTTCAAGTGATTCTATGAGCCATTCAAAATTATTTTTTGGGTATTATCATTCTGCAGTCCAGCAGTGGATTATTAAAGACTCCATGTTGATGATGATGGTTTATTAGAATAGATCTAAAGTAAAAATAACACGAAGATAAAACAAGTAAAGTAGCGAGTCCCAAGAAAATTTGTTGAAGTGACAGTTAACTACTTCATTATGGGCGAAATCATTAAAGTAGCTTCTTCATCATTGATATTATCTAGCTATAATGAACATCATTTACAGATGGATTACCTTAACGTAAACGAAAGTGTCTTTAGAATTGCTTAGAAGTGGAAGTACATATATCTTTTTTTATCTTTAAGAACGAAGTTAGCGGCGTCTTATGGCAAGTAAAATACTTAGGGTTTTCCTAAAACTAAGCCTTCGAAAAATTCAGTCACCTCTAGAATAAAAAAAAAGATTACAAACAAAAATATTATTACCTGGGAATATAAAACTGATTTGTTTCAAAAACCCACTATCCTGCACGTCGTCAACTGCTCTAGACAATAAGGCTTTACCCAACATTTTAGTATTGATATCATTGATTATCCAACATGAATAACATTGAAATAATATCACAGTAACACACGAAAAGAAAATAACACGCGCCATTGTTATTTTCACTTATATTTATGCTTATTATCGCGAATTTACAAACTCAAGTTAGTATATTTATATTTAGTATTTTAAGTTAATAATTAGGTTTATTTACAACAAGAAATTGCTATTGAGTAATTCTTAAAGAGGATTTTTAAGTATATATAGGACGGTGCCTTTTTTAGGTCGAGGTACTACCGCGAGCGGAGCGTGTTAGATACAGAACAGCTAATTTATACCTGATATAAAACTACTTGCTTAGCTAATAACTTAGTTTTATTGATTAAAAACTGTTCACGCGGATTTTATGGCGTTAAATTTTATCTAATATACCTATAAATATTTTGTGTCTTGGTGGGTGTGGTCGCACTCTTCAGAAACAGCTATTACATATTTGGTAATTATGATAGGTCTTAAAGTGTTTTTCTTTTTCTTACTCCCATTTTTTAAATATGGCAAAACAATGTTCGTTTGATATATGATCTTAACCCCCTCCTGAGGGGAGACTCGAGCCTAGCAGTGGAAAATTATGTTTGTTTGTTAGGTAAACCAGTAGCACATGTACTATATACGTGACATATATTGAGTGGTATAGAATTATATATCAATCAGTATATATCTATCTTCCAAAAAGGTACTTCATATTTTTAAATATTATTAAACGTTATAATAATTTTCCGATTTATTGACCCTAGGTAGATGAGTATATATTAAATCAGCTTTATGACTTCCTATGACTGCTTTGTACATAAGTACATTACGTCTATTAGCCTCTTCGTTGGAAACTCTATCTAAAGCAAAATATAGCTTAACCGTGGGAGAACCAGGCTTAGGCACGAATGGGCTGGCTCGATTGGAATGATACCACGACTTCGCATGAAACCGGTGTAAAACAGCGCTTGCGCTGTATTTCACCTAGTGAGTGACGATACCGGAGACCCATACCACAACCACACATACTGAAAATTATGAAACCACGGTAAAAGTGAAACTTTTTTTCACATGCAAATAAATAAATCTAATAAAGCAAATAAATGACAACATTTACTTTAAGCACTGACAAAAACAAACAAATTAGCGTGGAGCACTGGCACATCGTCCGACTGGCCACTGGACTCTGACCGACCGTCACGCGTCACGCGACATGTGATACACAGACCAAAAAATTTGAGACGATGTAATAAAAGTTTCACTTTAAAATGAATGAAAATGACGTCTCTCAACGCTAAGCTAGGCGGTTAAAATAAAATATTAACCAATAATACAAGACAATAAAGGCGTTAGCGATTGAAGAAAGAGAACCGAGGGAGAAAACTTGCAACTCGGTCAAGAGGGCAGAGGGTCTATAGAGTTGGACATATATAATTAGAAGCCCTCTGACTTAAGTAAGATATGTGTAACATAATTAATTTTATAATAAGTAGCTGTCTGCCTACACCGTAAATAATCGTGCAAGTCCATAGCTTTTACACGTGTCACAACATCGATAATTATGGATTTCCGTAATGTTAACGCTTTTTTTATTCGGTTTTAAATAAATATGGTTCATAAAAACTGAAAGACAGGCTTATAAAAGTCGGTTACGAACAAACATAGGGATAAGTGAAGCTAAATGAGGTTCACTGGCCGACAGTTTTTTAATGTGTGTTAGGTTTAGCAAAACTTTTAAAGAACACAAATGAAGGTACACAAATATTTTTCTCATTTCGTTCAATGGCTATATCTTTCTACTCTTCCGNATTTCCACTCTTCCGGGGAAGAATTAATGAACTGAATGATTTTAATAAAAATAATTTGTAAATTTCTTAAGACTTGTTAGAATATAAAATACGCACAAATTCCAGAAATGTTATTATATCTTAATTTTTTAACGTTAGTATTTTTGTTTCTAATAATGAAAAAAGTCCCCAACCCGCACTTGGCCAGCGTGGGGATGTATGGCCTTAACCTTCTCTTGAGAGGAGACCCGAGCCCAGCAGTGGGACATAATGGGTTGTTGATTGAATGAAAAAAAGAGGAACGAGAGACTTGTATCCAGCAGTCGACTATATATTAAAAGCTGCTGCTGATAATGATGTGTGGTTATGTTTAAATATTTTTTCACAGTTTTCGAATTAAAATTGAACGCAATAAGTTGAATAATATTATTGCATCGTGACTATATAAATATGTTTCGTGTTCTGTACTGATCGTGACAATCGATTACTAGTTGTGTTTCCATTAGTTTGTAAAAGAAATAAATGATACACTCAACGATTGATGATTTTTTACAACTGTATCTACTTCTATATTGTTGACGATTTGTTTTTATTTATCACTAGCTGCGTCCCCACAGTTTTTGTTGCTTTTGGAATCCAATTTTGTTCTCTTATTTCATTGTTATTTTTTTATAAAAGTTGCCTAAGGTATTCCTTTTAAAATCAGATATTTGGAAGTGAAAGTCCCGTCAAAATTGGTCCAAACGTTCCAGAGATTTGCGGAACAAAACAGAAAGAAAGAGAAACATTTATAAAAACGTTTTATTGATGTAAGATGTAAGTAAGTATACTTTCATATGCATTTTGTGAAAAGCTGTTAATTTAAAATTACAAACGGAAATTTAGATTTTATTTGTTTGTATAGATTCCGGTACCATTATAAATTTAATAATAAATAAATATTTTGGACACACCACACGCCATATAGCCCCAAGTGAAGTAGAGCTTGTGTTATGGTTACTAGACAATTGATATAAATACATACATACTTTTTTTTGTTAATAAATACATATTTTACATAGGAAAAACCCGAAATCCGAAACTTGCAGATCATACATACATTTGATCCGACCCAGGAATCTAACCCGAGACCTCAAGCACAGCAGTCGCATGCGCTACCGCTGCGCCACCGAGGCAGTGAGAGCACCATAATGAAATATTTCATACCCAAATATTGTGTACCTAAGCTAATAGGTTAGGCACACATACGTACCGTCAGTTAGTCCCAGCTTTGGCTCGTTACTCAATTTCTCTGTTGTTTTTGCAAGTGACTTTCTGATAACAATAATAAAATAAATATGAACGATATTGATATGTTTGCCAGTAGTACATTGATTCGTGAAGATTTGGCATAAACCTTCGATTGTCCTAACAGTAAACCTAGGCCGATGTACATATTTAATTATTATGTTTTTATTGAGTAGTCACGATGGTTTCGTATCAGATTGTAATGTTGCCAAAATTAAGTAATTTTTTTTATACGTATTATATAACTAGTAAGGTGCAATCATTGTCAAGGTTATAAATTTCTTTACCATCATATTGTCGTGTATTTAATACAATTAATCTTTTAATATTAAATACATATACAAAAACAACTAAACAAAAGTCGATTTCCAAGGCTTTGTAGAAAAATGTTAAACATGCAGTTGTTTATTTACAGAATAATAATACCGTTAAGATTATTGTCAACTTAAAATGTTGTCAACTAACAGTGGGACCGCGGGCTTACGTATATATTGTGATAAGGTAATTTTGTACAAGTTTGGTAAATGGTTTTGTAGCCGATTCCATTGTCGAAGTTGTGCGTTTAGATAAAGCAGGTTGAACTAGTAATAATAATAATAATAAACCTTTTTATTTCCAACAACAAAACATTATTTTTCATAAAGCTATATAAATACTTTGTATAATCTATTATTGGAATCCCTTTCTGGGTACAGGCCTCCTCCAGCTTACTCCATGTTTTTCCGTTTTGATTTTGTTCTCCAGTCTCTCCCCGCTATTGTCATTACTTCACCAATCCATTTGTTCCTTGGGTGACCTTTTTTTCGTTTTCCGCTTGGTCCTTTTCATGTTGTTACTCCTAGTATCTATCTGTTGTCCTGATACATCGCAACATGTCTTGTAATTGCACTCTTTTATGTACGTACATATTTAAGTGTATTCACTTCCTATCTTTTGAATAGGGTATATGACCCCAAATAATGCTAGGCATTATAAAATAAAGATAATATATTTTTTGATGATAAGGAGACGAAAGACATCGTAACTATTTAGTATTACTATTTCAAACGGATCATGAAACACCGAACGAAATTCTTTCAGGTAAATTGAAAGTTTTTGTAAAAGTATTTTTTTTGTGAAAATTTAAATATATATTTCTTTTGTTACGTTTTCAAATGTATGTTTTGGTGGCGTGCCTAAGAGAGTAACATCACGCTTAGGCCAAGCATAATGGGATACAGACTTAGACGAGGTTATGTGGGTCATACTTCTTTTTTTTCCATTTTACGTAGAGTCGATATAATATTCGTTCTTATTACAAAAAAGCGCGCCATTTGTACGGATGTCACGTAGGAACAACATTGTCTTATCACGAATGGGCACTTAGTTCCCCGTGGGTATCCTCTTGTACTGTTTATCAGCTGTCACGGTTACTCTTGATTAGATGTAGACTCCAACTGCAGGTGATCCCACCCTACACAATCCCAAATTTCTTTTTTCTTATTTAAAAGACTTAAATTAGACATATCNTGATTTGTTTTTATTTATCACAAGCAGCGTCCCCACGGTTTTTGTTGCCTTTGGAATCCAACTTTGTTTTCTTATTTCATTGTTTTTTTTTACAAAAGTTGCCTAAGGTATTCCTTTTAAAATCAGATATTTGGAAGTGAAAGTCCCGTCAAAATTGGTCCAAACGTTCCAGAGATTTGCGGAACAAAACAGAAGGAAAGAGAAACATTTATAAAAACGTTTTATTGATGTAAGATGTAAGTAAGTATACTTTCATATGCATTTTGTGAAAAGCTGTTAATTTAAAATTACAAACGGAAATTTAGATTTTATTTATTTGTATAGATTCCGGTACCAATATAAATATAATAATAAATAAATATTTTGGACACTCCACACGCCATCTAGCCCCAAGCGAAGTAGAGCTTGTGTTATGGTTACTAGATTACTGATATAAATCTATACATACTTTTTTTTTTAATACATACATATTTTACATAGAAAATTTGATCCGACCCAGGAATCTAACCCGAGACCTCAAGCACAGTAGTCGCATGCGCTACCGCTGCGCCACCGAGGCAGTGAGAGCACCATAATGAAATATTTCATGCCCAAATATTGTGTACCTAAGCTAATAAGCTAATAATATTTAAAACGCATACTCTATTGAGTAGGCACACATACGTGCCGTCAGTTTGTCCCTGCTTGGGCTCGTTACTCAATTTCTCTGTTTTTTTTGCAAGTGACTTTCTGATAACAATAATAAAATAAATATGAACGATATTGATATGTTTGCCAGTAGTACATTGATTCGTGAAGATTTGGCACAAACCTTCGATTGTCCCAACAGTAAACCTAGGCCGATGTACATATTTAATTATTATGTTTTTATTGAGTAGTCACGATGGTTTCGTATCAGATTGTAATGTTGCCAAAATTAAGTAATTTTTTTTATACGTATTATATAACTAGTAAGGTGCAATCATTGTCAAGGTTATAAATTTCTTTACCATCATATTGTCGTGTATTTAATACAATTAATCTTTTAATATTGAATACATATACAGAAACAACTAAACAAAAGTCGATTTCCAAGGCTTTGTAGAACAATGTTAAGCATGCAGTTGTTTATTTACAGAATAATAATACCGTTAAGATTATTGTCAACTTAAAATGTTGTCAACTAACAGTGGGACCGCGGGCTTACGTATATATTGTGATAAGGTAATTTTGTACAAGTTTGGTAAATGGTTTTGTAGCCGATTCCATTGTCGAAGTTGTGCGTTTAGATAAAGCAGGTTGAACTAGTAATAATAATAATAATAAACCTTTTTATTTCCAACAACAAAACATTATTTTTCATAAAGCTATATAAATACTTTGTATAATCTATTATTGGAATCTGTTGTTATTTTTATTCAGTGGGTTTTGGGTTTGTTGCAAATAAATACAGTCCTTTAGTTGACAAACATTCCGTTTATTGTTTAGTTTCATACATGCTTCAAAATATAAAATAAAAGGTACCTTTTACATATTCTGGCTTAGTTTTGTTCAACAAAACTCTTGCTATACAATCAACGGATTGTTGTTCAATACTTTATATAAATAACAATTCAGGACATATTTACCCTTTCAATACTTCTTACGTTCTAACATGAAAAATATTCACAAAAACTTATCGTATTTCAATAGACATTTAAAAAGAATACTTTCGAATATAGAATTATTAATTGGCTTTTAGTAAATCAATAAAGAGGATTATATCAAGGTTGGACTAGCGTCAATTTGATCAATTCTCAACAGAATCCCTTTCTGGGTACAGGCCTCCTCCAGCTTACTCCATGTTTTTCCGTTTTGATTTTGTTCTCCAGTCTCTCCCCGCTATTGTCGTTACTTCACCAATCCATTTGTTCCTTGGGTGACCTTTTTTTCGTTTTCCGATTGGTCTTTTTCATGTTGTTACTCCTAGTATCTATCTGTTATCCTGATACCTCGCAACATGACTTGTCATTGCACTCTTTTGTGTACGTACATATTTAAGTGTATTCACTTTCTATCTTTTGAATAGGGTATATGACTCCAAATAATGCTAGGCATTATAAAATAAAGATAATATATTTTTTGATGATAAGGAGACGAAAGACACCGTACCTATTTAGTATTACTATTTCAAACGGATCATGAAACACCGAACGAAATGCGAGTTTTCAGGTAAATTGAAAGTTTTTGTAAAAGTATTTTTTTTATGAAAATTTAAATATATATTTCTCTTGTTACGTTTTTAAATGTATGTTTTGGTGGCGTGCCTAAGAGAGTATAGTTAACATCACGCTTAGGCCAAGCATAATGGGATACAGACTTAGACGAGGTTATGTGGGTCATACTTCTTTTTTTTCCATTTTACGTAGAGTCGATATAATATTCGTTCTTATTACAAAAAAGCGCGCCATTTGTACGGATGTCACGTAGGAACAACATTGTCTTATCACGAATGGGCACTTAGTTCCCCGTGGGTATCCTCTTGTACTGTTTATCAGCTGTCACGGTTACTCTTGATTAGATGTAGACTCCAACTGCAGGTGATCCCACCCTACACAATCCCAAATTTCTTTTTTCTTATTTAAAAGACTTAAATTACTTAAAACAGCTGCACAATAAAAAAAATGGATATTCGAAATTCTGCACGAATACTCTGACTGCTCTGAGTGTTGTGCGTTTGAAATGAAATTATTTATGTTGTTAATTTGAAATTACAAACAGACAATTTCATTTTTTTTCATTTGTTCAGTAAATTAGGATCCGCGTCTGGGTTTTCTTATTGATTCTCATTTTGCTATCTTTGTTATGTAATCTATTTTCTTAGGAATTATATTCTGTCAAGTAATAATAAGTTTTTACCTACGTACTGTCCCTAAAATTATTCAAAATTAAAATAACGTAATAACATGCAAGATGGACACACTAAATCGGAGTCTTAAGAATGAAAGTCTGTTACTCATATAAGCGCATGTGTTCATTAGTTCACCATACCACACCACATTCTTCAGATCTTATGGTATTATTAGCTGTCGGTCGAAACCCGATACAGTATCTGTAAGATAGGCAGCAGATTCATTTTCAGCGCGCGGGGTGTTTTGAATCTTTATGTTGGATGTTCTAGTTTTTAGCTGAAGGTCACGAATCTTCCTGTCTAATGTTTCGATAGATCTTCGCTGCACCTGGCTTTATTTTTGCTAAATATCTAGTGATACATTTCTTTCTTTTCTTCAATATTTAATTATTCATTTAAATAACTAATATACTCGACCGAAGTGATACCACGGCCTAACAGAAAACCTGTGTAAAACAGCGCTTGTGTTTCACCGAGTTTTTGAGAATACCGGAGGCCCATACTCCAACCCCTTCCAGCCTCCCCTCTCCTCAACCTGGTGTCGCGGGTGTCCGTGGGCGGCAGTAAACGCATACCACAAGGCTGCTCGATTGCTGTATTCCATAAAAAATATGGATGAAAAATTGAAAGCCCTATCTATACCCAGGGTTTAAATAATTCTGGTAATAAGCTTGTGATTTTTAATACAACTAAAAAATATGTGGATGAGTAGGCAAAAAAGTAACTGTTATATATTGTATTGACTTATCAATAAGTGACCCGTCTGCTCATTTACCCCTGCTGCCCCATCAAAATCCCGGCCATTTGTTTACCCACTTAAGTATTTTTATTGAATTCGATTGGTCTAGGCCCACACCACACTGGATTTATAGGGGTCATTCGAACTTTTTAAAGAAGCAATCGAATAATAATAGTAGAGTATATTGTATTTCTACCACTTTCTACTATTTTTATTCATTAAGGACTATTTTCGCGCGAAAATAGAAAGAATGACCTTTAGACATAAATTGGTCTTGTAATCTCTATGTAGACAAAACGAATAAAATTAAATGTTTATTGTTTTTTTTTTTATTTTCGTAGTAATAAATTGGGCCCGTATAATAAATTAATTGGGTTATCATAGCTAATTTGAGGTCAATGACAAGGGTAACAATGCTATTTGTGACTGTGAAGGTTAATAAAAGGTTTTGCTATGTGTTGACATGCAATATCATCTTTCTTTTTGTAAGGGGTTAAAACGAACTACTTAAACAATATTACTCGTGTTGTGACCGGTTAAGAATACGAATTACCACCCCCCTATATACCCTATACCCTAATACCACACCTATTTAATCCATCCCGTGGGTGACGTAAGAGGTAATTTAGGAAGCAAAGTAGTTAGGAGAATAACACCGCAAAAAGAAGAACACATGAAACAAACTCTAAACAAACCGATCTGGCCAACGTCTTTTAGTAAGTCCAAGTTTAAGGTAAGACCAATATCCTGCAGTAGATTATTATAGGCTGTTAATGATTTATCGTTTAGTTTAACTGCCTCGGTGGTCTAGCAACTTGCGCATGCAACTGCCGATTTCTTGGTCTCGGGTTCGAATCCGGGTCGGGCTAAAAAGTGTTATAAAGTTTTTTTTTATTATAGAAATACTAAATAGTGAGTTTGGAAGTTGGGGTCTGAACACCCGTGCCTCGGAGAGCACGTAAAGCTTTCGGTCCTGCGTCTGATCTCTCCCCGATCGTGTCGGTAAACCGTCCCGTCGGATTATGATAGAGAGGGAACAGAGAGTGCACCTGTGTTTGCGTACACTCTTGTGCACTATAATATCTCCTGCGTAGTTGGCTGATCTCTGTTGAGACTGGCCGCCGTGGTCGTAATAGGCTAGGAGAGACCAATCCAATCGTTTAGTGACGATCATAGTTAAATGTTGTTAAAAAACTTCGTTTAAAGTATCATTTCCCTACTTAAACTGCTTGTGAGGAATCTAATTTAATAAGCTCTCTCTTGTATGTACAATAGTACAATCATAGGCGCGTCAATGTAGCGCCGTGTGCAATCATTACTCTATACTCTTGTTGTATTGTCGTATTGTCTGCATTCGCTATGAGTATGGTGACCACCAATCTTGGATTCTGATTTTATGCTTTCCATCAGGCAGAGCAGTAGAGTATTATGGCAGGGCAATACATAAAAAATAACATAAAAAAGAGTAATTGTGAACTTGATTGCCAATATAACTTAGTTTCTTTCGGTAAATATTACTTACTTCAAACTTAGTAAATCCGAAAAGACTTATATCCAATTATAGATGGAAAATGTTAAAAAAAAACAAAAGAATTCTATATTTCAGTTACTTTATTAAAATCATTTTACAACCAGTGTTGAATGCAGTAACTTTGATCGTTATATCATACACATAATATTAAAGACAAGTTTATAATGTGGTTATAGACACATAGATATAAATACGTATATAAACATTGAATATTGGAGATACACAATTACAATACACTACAAGGAGTACACTTCATTACGAATAAACAGCTAGATCATTTAATATTACAATAAAAACAAACCAGTCGTGAGGGAGTTAAAAGATTTCTATTCATCTAACAGATATGTTTCTCGTCTACGATAAAGCAACAACTCATTTGTAACAAATAAATCATAATATAACAGTCTGATCACACGAATATTACAAATTAAATAATAAAATTGTATATGTCATCTAGTTATATACACAAGTTAGCTAACTAAATAACAAAGAACTTAATATTACTTTGTAAGTTATATGCCACTAGGCCGTCTAAATACTGACTGGCTGGCCGGTCGCCGCGATCATTAATTCCCTAAGTAAATTCTACGCTAAATAAATTAAAATTCAAGCTTAATGACGCCGGTGTGGTACTCAGAAGCTGTCGTATTTAAAAGATATTTTTAAATCTGGAATGCATTCATTTTTCATGTGAGCGTGGCAACACTACCCGGCACACCGGCGCCACTTGTTACTTAATCCATTGAATTATCTAAACATCGTTATCAAATCTCATAAGATCACTGAAATAGTTCCGTATCAAAAGCTTTTTTGTTCTAAACGTTGCATGATGCTAGTGTAATCGGTTATATAAGGTTTAAACGTGGTGATTGTTTAGCTTAGCAGTCTAATTTTAGGAGCCATCGTTACAGTAAATTCCAAGCATCGATAAATATTTAACGTTCATCGCTGGTATCGGTCATAAGTAAATCTAATGTAAACGATAATAGCATTAGTACATGAGTCTTTTGTCTCACTACACAACACGTTCCCGCCACTTTTTGACATTAGAAACGTCAGTTGATGTTGACAGATGTGACGCGTGGCCACGTGGGCTCAGTCGAGCACGAGGTGCGGGCTGAGCGGCTGGCGCGAGCAGAAGACAGCGCAGAGCGCGGGCAAAGCGCGCGTGAGCAGCCCCGCGCCGGCCGCTTGCTGTTATGCGAACGACTCCTTCGTTGGACTCATCTGCTTGCCGGAGCCGACGCTGGACCGACTCTGGCGGCCTTCCGGCGTGTGGGATCTACAATGCGTTTAAAGGGAAATACTTTCAAAACTGTCATTAAACAACAGTCATATTTCGAAGGGAATAATTTCTTTAGTAGGCACTCGAATATGTAAATTACTCGAAGTGCCGAATATTTTCAAAACTTTGATTAAATTGCAGTCATATTTCGCAGGAGATAATTTCTTTACTAGGCACTCGAATTTAAAAAAAATATTTCATGTGTTGAATATATTAGTCAAGTACCGATTTTAGTTCGTACTCGTGACACTGATAGCAAATACAAGAATTCCGAGATATGTCAAGGAGGAAAGAGCCTCACTTCTGCGTGTCGAGGTGTACGCTGTTCCGCGAGGCTCCGGAAGGGCTCAGCTTGTGGTTCGCCAGGAACGTGCCGATAGACTCGTCCGAACTGTAGCTGTCGTTGTCACTGGAAATAAATCGAAGTGAAGAAATGTAACCGAATCGCAATACTTTAAACTCGGCTATATTTAAAAATAAAAATGTTATCCTCTTTTTATTTAGGATCGTATATAGCTTTTGCGTTAGTAAGTGAAAATAGTACCGAGCTGTTTGGGACAATAATAATAAGAATAACTTTTATTTATTTTCTCATCACAGATGTATACAGTACAGTGTAGATTCTTATCTTAAATACATTTGAACAAGCACAATGAGTGTTTATTTGCAAAGAGCAGAATGCGGCGATACCTGTCCGTGTCCCGCGAGTCCCCGGGGCTGGAGAGGTCGCCGGCGATGGCCTCCTGCAGGGCGGTGGCGCGGCGCGAGGCGAGGCGCGCCTCGTCCCTTGCAGCGGCCGCCTCGCCAGCCGCCGCCGCCGCCGCCGCCTCGGCCGCCGCCTTGGCTCGCGCAGCCTCGCTCAGCTTCGCGCTCAGGTTTGAGTTCTCTTCTTTCAATTCACTGGATGTAGAAGAGTTGGAATAGATTAGAATATAAACAAAGTGTATATATCGTTTTCTATATAAGGCATTTAAAGAGAGAGCCCCTATTAAGTTACCCGTGGTACAACAACGTCCGCGGGTAACGCCGCGGAGCGAAGCTAATATCATTATAAATTGTAGCCTATGTGTTATTATGATGTATAAGCTATATTATTGTAAAGTTTCATTAAAATCCATATTAAATTTATAACCCAAAATTGACTTTTCTTTGTAAATTCATTATTAATTATTATTATTATTTATTTACCGCAGTTGTCTGGTAAATTTGCGAACTTCATCGGCTGTGTGTTGTTCGCGGGCGCGAGCGGAGGACAGTTCTGAAGCGAGTTGTTCGTGTGCTTCACGCAGGCGAGAAAGCTGGCCTTCTAAGCGGGAACGGGCGGTCGCTTCTAGCTCTAGACTTGATTCTAATTCCTGTGAATAACATTGAAATGTGATTTGACTTTTTATGGTCACCAAATATGTATTTACGTATTATAATGAAATTACAATGTACGCCAAATCTGTTTTTAATTTAGAAGAAACATTACAGGAATTTTTATATTTAGTTCGACATATTTTTTAAGAATGGTGGTCCATTGTTGAAAATTAGTCAAAAAAATTGTAAACTCAGTTTACAGCCGATAATTTTACGTGATTTCGTCATAAGTAAATATTGATCAAAAATATACGTCACAAGCCGAACGCTTAGGTCAATCGTGTTTCTCTAACGCTTGTTCCGCGTTTTCGTTTGCACGCTCGGCTCAGGCGGAACGCTTTAACTCATGCTTTTTAATGCGTGCAACCGGTGTTCATCGATCTTCACGTCAAAAGTAACAAGAATAAATTAAAATATGAATACGGTATAACTATCATTAGTAAATTTAAATATCATTTTAAGAATTACAAATCCAATTAACTAGTTAGAATAAATGAGTACCTTGTTCCTGAGCTCGAGGCGTCTCTCCGCCTCGGCGTGTCCGTGCGAGTGGCCGGCCTCGGCGTTGGCGAGCTTGGCGCTGAGTTCGGCGAGCTTGTCCCGCGCAGTGCGCGCCTCCTCCGCAGCGGCGTCTGCGCGCGCACCCGCCTCGCGCGCCTCGCTCTGCGCCGCGCACAGCGCCGACGTGCTCGACCGATACTTCTTCAATAACTGCACCAAAATTATTGTGTTTCATTAATTACCGAGGGAGAGCCACGCTTCGGCATGAATGGGCCGGCTCGACCGGAGTTATACCACGGCCTCACAGAAAACCGGTGTGAAACAGCGCTGTGTTTCATCTAGTGAGTGAGGATACCGGAGGCCCATACCCCAATCCAACGCCCCCTATCCCCCTCACCATCCCCTTTCCCCCCAGGCCGCCATAGTGTGGGTCACCATACTGCATTGTTCTTTTTCGCATTGAGGATGGTGACCACCACTCTTGGATTTTGCTCATGCTTTCCATCAGGCAGGGCAGAGTCATTTTGGCAGCTTAAATATAAAAAAAAAAAAAATGAGTTTACTAATATTAGTGGTGGTGTAGTGGTTTAAGCGGTCGCCACGCCGCTTTCCAATCTTACACTTTATCGATAAATTTGTCGATCTGAGTCTGGATGTTCCTCGTGTGCGAATTATGTATGTTTGTAAGATATATATTCCTAATGCAGAAATGTCTTGAAGGAAAATATGACTACTATTAAGCAGCAGTATACCTCGGCGGCTTCCTCCTCTGCGTCGTCGAGCTGAGCCCGCGCCGCGGCCGCGTCCCTGGCACAAGTGAGAGCGCGCTCGGCCGCCTCGGCCCGCGCTCGCGAGGCTTCTTCCAGCGCTGCGTTCGCCTCGGCCGCTTCCGCCTCCGCTGTCTGCCGCGCCTTCGTGGCCGCACGTACCGCTAGCTCTAGGTCCTCAACCTGAAAACCGCGTCAATTCATATTTAGAATAGGGTAGTTGACTGTTTCGTAAAAAAATGCCGATGTCTGCTTCATTAAAACGAGTTTTACAAAACATCCTGGAAAATATATTAATACAGCTTTACATTTCTATAAAAAAATTTTAATCAAATAAATATTCAAATATATTGCTCAATTGAGTAGTATAAAATAGTGACGTCACAAGTTTGTATTTAGTACATTTTTTTATACAAAGTTATGGTTTTGACAGATGATAAAAAGTAACTAATTTGACTAGGGTGTTTTTTACCCTATTGCATGAATGCCTAAAATCGCTTAAATCAGATTTATATATCTATTAGATTTATATATACATATATATATTAGATTTATGTATAAAGGTATTTGAAATAGCGTAAGTAGTTTTCCNGGTTTTCCAATATGTTTTAAACTTGATTACACTTATCAACCCTTTGCGCTCATTGTAAGAGATATTAAACAATCTTCTATTAAGTCAATCTGTTACAAAGCGTACTCACTGTCGAGAACTAGTTGAAATACATTAATAAACTAAATCTAAGCCGATATGGAACAAAGTTCTATCAAACAAATTACTATGAACCAAACTAACTGCCTTTAAAAACATATTATTAATTTTAATTCCGCAACTTAAGATTCAAGGTACCGCAAAACGGTTTAAAAGCAAAAAAGTTTCATTTGTAAAATTTTATTCAAAGTAACATACCTGGTTCTTCAACTGCCTGATCTGCGCTTTGGCACCGCCTTCTTTCTCCTTCTGCTCTAACATTGTTTGAGCATCCCGCAACAGAGCACGGTATCTCTTCAGATCCCTGAATAAACATGAAATGTATAAATAATGTAAAAAAAATATAAATCAATATATATAATACATAAACATGTTATTACTAAAACAACAAAAAATATTTTTGTCCTATCCCTCAACAGATGGCGCTATCGTCGAATTAGATGACGATATTGCCGACAATCGTATTTACGGGAACTTTTATCTTTTTTGAAGTGCCTACTTTCGATGACTATTGAAAGGTGTTAAGGTGTTGAAATGAAACCGCAATATTGGTACACAGATATTATACGAGTACTTTTAAAGGAGACTTGCTTGATAATTGGTTTTGAAGAATCGATACAAAAAGTACTTGGTATCGGAAAGAAGGTATCGAATAATTACTTGTGACTAGTATTGCTTTATCACTAAATATACGTGAAGGAGGGATTACCTCTTAAGCCTCTGCACCAGCTGCGCTTGCTCGTGGTTCTCAGCGCGCGCGGTCTCTTCCAGGGAGGCGAGGCGGCGCTCCAGCTCGTGGCGCTCGCGTAGCAGCAGGCTGCGCTCCGAGTGCTCACTCTCTAGTTGGCTTTCTAGAACTGAACGAGAAAATACATATATTCAATAGTTTTAATCCATCAAGTCCCACCTCCTTACCGATGACGTCATTATTTTTTAATACAAACGCACCATAAATAAAATGATATAAAAACGAGTAAGTACTCTCAGAGTAGTCTAAGGACTAAGTATAAATGGCAATTTGTACTCGTATTGCACTTACTCTTAAGTTTTTTGGCAGCGTTGGCCCTGGTCTCCTCCATCTCGTCATCCCTAGCAGCCGCCTCAAGACGTGCCTCCTTTCGTTGTTGCTCCAGCAACATCTCGAGTCGAAGTTTCGAGCTTTCCAACAACTGAAATATATTTTACAAGTTGCTCAAAAATGATTTTTTTGGATTATCAATAGCGGGTTTCAAACCTCGAAAGTTCTGGTGTTTGGCTCGAAAGACCACTAAAATTGCTTTTCTTATTTTTGTTTGACCTTGTGAAGTTGTATAGCGTGATTTACAGCTTTAGTCCTTTTTTTTCTTTTTTTTTTATGAAAGAAAACTCCCGCATTAGGAATATACATTCCTGTGTCGCGGGGATCTTTACAAACATACATGAAACGGACACAAAGTACAACCAGACTTAGAACAACATTTTATGGATCACACAATGTGTTGTCCTATGTAGGATTTGAACCCACAACACTTGGCGCAGTAGGAAGTGTGTGACGACCACTGAAACCACTAGGCCAACCGTGTAGTCATCTCTAAAAACACTCATCGAAAGAATTGAGAACATGTAAACTGTAGTTATGGTATGAAATATAGATACAATTATATATTGAAGGTACACAGTGAAATTACGTCTATTTTGGAACAATATATCACCTGTATCTGTCCAGCCAGTTCATCGAGCTCTTCCTCTTGATCCCTCACTCGACGCTCCAACTCTGTCTTGTTCCGTCTCAACGCTGTGAGTTCGTCACCCCCACCGCCACGCTCTTCGAGCTCTCGGGTAGCCGCGGCCAAACGCTCTTCTTTCAGCTCCAGTTCCAGACGAGCTTCCTGCATGTACAAAAAATTAAACGTTACGAGAAGTTATGTGATTAGCCAATGGTTTTGTTAGTGTGATTATGAAGCTAACTTTGTAAATGACGAACTTATAACTCTTCACCCTTTAATTTGTATGAAATTTTTACAAATCATTTCTTAGTGGGTCCTTAGTGTTGATGTAAGAGTTAGGTACAGAACTGCCATAAATTTCAAAACAATAAAATTATTATTGTTGCGGTATTTGCCATGATATTGAATCAGGTGGCAATTTGATCTAACAATATCAGTAATGAGCCGTAAGTGCAATGTTCTTCGCGTAGTTTATAACAAGTGATCACATACTGCTTTGCCTCACTGTGTTACCTGCGGTTGTTGATGTACCTTGTTGACCCCAAGGGAACACCACCGGAATAAAAAGAAATCTATATGCTTTTTAAGACTATGGTCTATCTCTGTGCTAAATGTTCCTCCTGTCCAGATTCATTTAGACGTTTTTGCGTGAAAGAGTTACAAATAACCATTGTGCGTATGGATGTATGGTTGTTCGTTTGTAACTCTTATAATATTGGTAAGATTTGCTCGTCGTACTCACAGAGAGGCTCTGTTCGATGGCGTATTTTTCAGCGTGTGCTTGATCTCGTTCCCGGGACAGTCGATCCTTAGCGCTCCTCTCTCGTTTGAGCTCCTCTTGAGCCGCTTGAAGTTCACTATCAAACTTACGTTGCCGTTTTTCAAGCAAGTTGTTACGACACGTCTGAAAAGAGAGAATTATTTATTTTGAAAAGACAGCTTCTGAAATAAGTATAAATCCTGTGTCGCGTGGGACTTTATGAACGTTGATAAAATGGATACAAATAACACCCAGATTCAGAACAACAATTCGTGGATCACACAAAGTGTTGTTCCATGTAGGATTGAACTCACAACACTTGCCGCAGTAGAAAGTGGCGTTGCCGCCGCTTAAACCACTAGGCTAATTATGGAGTCTAAAATTGTCTACTACAAGTCAAAAACTAAACTAAATCATGTAATAACACATGATATCATAATATCATGTGTTATATTATGATATCATGTGTTATTTAATACATAAAATTCTCTTGTCGCGGTGTTACCAAACTCCTTCGAAATGACTGGATCGATTTTCATGCAATTTTGTGTATACATTGGCCGTATAGATGTTGACCTACGTCTGAGAATTGTTCGACATCTATTTTTCATAATAATAAGTGTGACCCACGATTAAGCATCTTTAAAAAAAATATTGCAAAACAACTCTTTCTGGGGCAGCTAGTTTTTCTATATATGAAAAGAATCACAAAGACCAAACTCGTCCAGTATATACCGACCTGTTATATACGGAAAATTTAAGGAAGAATAAGCCAAGTTACCCTGGTCAATTAAAGAAAATAAAAGCTAAATTACCTGTTCGTCAAGCAGTGATCGTAAGTCAGCCATATCGTTGGTGAGTTTCTGCAGCTTTCGTTTCCATTGTGCAGCGACAGCTCTTTGCTCCTCCACTTCTTCATATGCATCTTGCACCTGATACAACAAAGACAAAAAAAGATATTAAATAACAATACAGTATAACTATTCAAGCTTTACAAATAAATAAAATGTGGTGACGGATGTTACATGTGGTGAAGGATTAAAATAAGAAAACACAATGTCACCATCCAATTCACTGCATGGGTATAGTAAAAATCGACTTATAAGAAAATGGAATGTCACTATCCAATTCATTGCATGGGTATAGTAAGAATCGACTAATTAGAAAACGGAATGTCACCATCCAATTTATTGCATGGGTATAGTAAGAATCAACTAATTAGAAAACGGAATGTCACCATCCAATTCATTGCATGGATACAGTAAGAATCGACTTATAAGAAAACGGAATGTCACCATCCAATTCATTGCATGGGAATAGTAAGAATCTACAAAGCAAAATATGTAAGTCAACAGCAAGCTACAGAAAAACTTAAAATAAACCCTATACCAAACCTTTTGGTCAGCCACTAAACATAATAGGTCAAAACTTCCTTTCTAAAGAGAACCCATATCTACTAGACTAGTAGTATTTAATAAAGACTATCGTCAAGAATACAGATCATTATAATACTACAACACTACATTAAATGCTAAAACTGCCAAAAGTAGTCATATTGATTCAATTGAATAATCATGTAGACTTTCACAAGGATACACTCTGGGACCATGTCTAATTTTATTAAAAGAAAAACACCCGAACTGGTTAATTAAATCAATATTAGCCAATTAAAAATCTCTTCAACTAAAATACTGAATCATATCGTAATATGCTATGAACCATAATTCAACATGCATCGGGTTGGACGTGTGCCAACCTTACTCGATAACGATAAACCATTTGAATTATTACAACTAACAAATATTAATATTTCTAACACAAACCTCATTTTCCTCGTCCATTTTACAACGTTGATGAAATTATTCGTTAAATTTACGATATAATTTACACAGAAAAAAAGAAATTAGACGTAAAAACCTAATGCTTATTTCAATTCAAAAATGCTATAAGTTATAGCACTTTGAGATTGGAACCATAACGTTTTAAAACTGTCATGGAAATAGATCTTGTTATTAAATCGCTGTGAGTTATATCTTAAATTAAGTTTATATTCTTCTTAAATTAAAAACACTCGTGCACTTTTACTTAAAATGTATTATCCACTTTAATTTCTTAGGACTTAAGGTCCAAATTAACTTGAATACTTATTCACATGTATGCTTTTTCACAGTAATAACAACAACACCGTTAATCTCGAAACATTTAATTGACTGTTCACATTAACAATGAGTTATCATTGAATAAAAACAGTTCCCTGTGACATTTGTTATCACCGGTGTTGTTATATATCTGTAAATCACTTTCTATATTTATATTTAAAACACTACGTATACGTTTTTAACTATAAAATCCATAAGACTTAAATACCACACTTTTTAAAATATATTTTAAAAATTATATCAATGTACTCAAAACCCGTTATTTCGCGTCCCGATAAGCAACGAAATGACGATAACAGATGGTATCGAGATCCAAGATATCAGCGGAGAAATAGCGCCAAGTGTGACCAGAGATACGTTGAGATAAAATGACAAACCTATTTTTGAGGCCTCTTTACTGTTGACTTTGACGTAACTATCGGTTTAATGATTGTGCCATCAGTACGAGAATGTTAACTGTCATGGGGAACGGCTACATAGACTGATATTGTAAGAATTAAATGAAGTAAACAAAAGGAAGTAACACAAGTAAGAAAAGTTTAGTTGTGGATGTCCATGGGCAGTGGTAATCGCTTACCCTCAGGCGCTACGTTTGGCCGTTTACATAAAAAAAAGAAAACAGAAATCTGTACGTACCCCAATTATTTACACAATGTGATTAAAAAAAACAATTCCGGTGAATCCAATTTCCAATTGAATAATACTGACTGCTTAGAAACATACTTATATGTATATATTATTTTCAAATATGACACAATTTAAGTTTTAAGAATAATCTTTTTGTCCTCGTTATACAATATTGATAAAAAACGAACTGCACCAATCAGTTAAGTCTATTATCGAGGTGATTGATTGCAATGTAATTGGCATTGTACTTCTTATCTAACTAGCTCCTGAATATTTTCAGGAGCTAGTTAGATAAGAATGGAATTGCCAAATTACGGGAAGGACGGTATTCGTTACGTATGCTAGTTTACATATTTGGATAGTTTAGTTTAAGTGGTATACTGGCCGAAAATGCCTAAAATCTGCCGATGTATATAATTCTGCATAAAGAAGAAAATAAACAAAAGGAGTAGTACTTTTGAAATTTATTTGTTACGAATAGAAGCAAGTAGTTCTATAACGTGTTTACGTTTTAAAAGAGTCATTTGTGAATACTTGGCAGCTCTATGGATAGTAACATCGGGTCTAGGTCATGGATACTTAAACTAAATATATCTGTATGATTATCCTATCTAATAACTCTAAACAAGCTATAGCAATTCTTGTATATGCATTTTTTTTTAAAGACGACCCGCGTTTGGAATATACATTCCTGTGTCACGGGGATCTTTACAAACATACATGAAACGGACACAAAGTACACCCAGACTTAGAACAACAATTTATGGATCACACAAAGTATAGTCCCATGTAGGATTTGAACCCAGAACACTTGGCGTAGTAGGAAGCGGTGTGGCGACCACTGAAACCATTAGGCCAACCGTGTAGTCAATATTTACATACATATTTATATAGATAATCTGAATCTCGCAATGATCATTTCAGTGCTGATATTTAATTAATTTAATTGTTTTATATTCAACGAATATATGTACCATATAATAGTACTGAAATTTAGTATGTGGAAGTGGTATTGGCTGGAAAAATTATTCGCAGAACATATAACCGCTGGAGTAAGCATGTTCTGGAGTGGAGACCCTGTTTTAGTAAACGTAGCTACGTAGTATACCTCATGGTCAAGTGGCGGGAAGACTTGCGTAAGAGAGCCGAAGCGACTTGATACAAAAAGTAACAGACCGGGACGCTGTGGTGTGCCTTGAGAGAGGTTTGTGTCCAGCAATAGACTGCAACGGGGTTACGCCCCTTTATACATACTATAGTATCTTTTCTTTGGTACTAATAATATGACATGACATTTAAAATGGACTAGTGCAAAAATGTTTAATGAAAAACATACAAACCGCAATAAGGAGAACTAAAAACTAAAGAATATACTTACGACTAGAACGGATTTGAAGAAAAAGGCTGAGAATTAGTTGCTAAGGGGTTTATCGAAGGACTTCGTTAAATGTTTAGACTGTGCAGACGATTAATAAAAAGTTGCTGGGACCGGTTTAACGCAAAGGGATATCAGAAATGTACTACAACATCTGTTTGTCATTACCACACATCAATTATAAAGTCTCTATTACGTACAAGCGGCAAAATTGGAGCGCCATTTTAATTACCGAGGTTTAAGAAAGACATAATTAGTCATACTCAAGAATTTATGGAATTAGAACACAGTGTTTATTTTCAGTTGGAAATAATGTATTTATGTAATAAATCCAATGACACATTCTTTGGTAAAAATACTATAATATGTGGGCGGTGTTGAAATGTATATAATACGAATAGTCGGTATAGTATCTGTATTAGCGATAAACTTAATATTTGTATCACAGTTTTTTCTTATAATAGACAGATTAGATAGATACGAATGAATAAAGTCGTTGATTATTTACCGCAACCGGGTTCATGGTTATAGTGTATTGTAGGGACGATCATCGGAGTTATTGATTTACAAGATTTTCAATAAATATATTATGAATCAATAAATTACATGTTGGTGTAGTAGTCGGAATTTGGTGTCGAAAATTATTACCGATTTAAAATTCTTTTAAATTCATGCTACATTATATCCGTATCACGACTAAACCATTGCACGGATGAAAATGAGTTTTGGCTTGAAGATACTTTGATTCTTGAGAAAGGACATGTAGGCTACTCATTGCAACGGTAGCCGACATACACGTGGGCATAGCCGCGAGCAAAATTCAGTGATAATGATTTAAAAGCATTTTTATCAGCATCAGTTTCCTGTACTAGATATAGGCTCTATGGATTCTTCCGCAAGTATCTGAACGTCAATGAGCCTAGTTGTTAGAATGGTAAGTAGAATAGAATATATTTACTTCACTTTTATAAACGTTCCTGAAATCTATGTATGTTCTTTAAGAAAAACAAAGTCGACCGCACCTGACACTAGGATTTTAGCATGCAAAATTGCAAACATTACCTATGAGGAAAATTGGCATAGAGAAATTATGTTATTAGAAGTTTATGATCGTGTAAGCATTAGGCACAGAAGCATTATTTCGAAACACCATCTTACAGGATATGGCAAATGCGTAACGGTTGAACAACTGTTGTTTATCTACTCGTAAATGGGTTTATGTTCTATGTACAATACTGTGTTTACTTCGTCTAGCAACCAAGCTTATTAAAGTCTGAGTTAGAAATATATGCCAGTTTAAAATTTCGAGAACCGAAAACAATTTATTCGATTTTTTATCCCCGGGAAATTTTCTAACGAGAGTTTTCAGTTAAGAATTTGTCATTAGCATGTGTGAAATTCTGAAATAAAGCGAAAAGCAATGGTAGAATAAAAACTAATATTAAATCTTGTGTTGCTTTTTACCGAGGTTGCTGGAGCCTAAACACAGGCAGAATCAGGAGAAAGGGGTTTTCCTTATTCTGGATAAGGAAATCTCAAAAGGTGATAACGTACTCATTTCTTGTTGAGTTGTAGGCGCCCATAGATGCTGGAGATGCTGGATATCTCCATCAGGTAACCCATGTAGTTAGGAACGGAATGGACCCATACTTTGGCCGGGCTTCGCTAGCTTATTAGTCTACTAGTTTATGCCCGCGTTTATATCGGTTATCGCGGCAAACAGTAGCCCATGTGTTATTCTGATGTATCAGCTGTATTACTGCAAAGTTTCATCCAAATCCGTTCCGTAGTTTTTTCGTGAAAAAGTAAAAAAACATCCTCACAAACTTTCACATTTATAATACTAGTTTACGCCCGCGTAAATTCGGTGTTATTCTGATGTATAAGCTATATTAAAGTAAGGTTTCATCCAAATCTGTTCAGTAGTTATTACGTGAAAGAGTAACAAACATCCTTACAAACTTTCGCGCTAATAATATTAGTAGGATTAGTAAAGATTATTGCGGTAAAAAGAAGCCTATGTATTTCCTCAAGAAACAAACTATCTCCATGCCAAATTTCATTGAATCGGTGCAGCGGTATAGCCGTGATAGACAGGGAGAAATAGAGAGACGGACTGACGAACTTTCGAAGAATATAATATACGGATCGGACGGAAGAAGTCAATATGAGATCGATGTAGGTAAGTATAGATATAAATAGATCTAAACGAAAAAACAAGGTGTACTCTAAGGTTTTATCGCCTTTATAAGGATGTTAATACTACGTGGGTAGACAGACAAAGTTCTTAGAAATTTTTTTTGCGAATGAAATATCATATGCATATGGATATTGGGAAATACAGTTGGACATATATTTATTACGGCCTAAAGAGGTGCGGTCGACTTTGTTTTTATAGTAAGCCACATATGGGTCGAGTGATATTAAGATAAGTAATTTGATTTAGTTTTTACATGGTAAGTATTAGGTACATTTCAATTTTTTATTGAGTTTGACTTGTATCATGTTGTTGCCATATTCATATCATTAAATAAAATTTAAGGTCCGTTTGTAATTTCCAATTAACAGCTTTTCACTAAATGCATATGCAAGTATATACGGTAGGTATTTAATAATTTTTTTTAAATTTTTGTCTATCAATCTGTTTGCTCTGGCTAATCTCCGGAACGGTTGTACCATTTTGATGGGATTTTCACTAAGGCTATCTTTTTTTGGAAATAACTCGCCGCGGCATTACTCAGAATATATGTTGTAAAATTATAACAAGAATCGCTCAGCTCATATAATAACTTTGGGTAAAAAAGGTCATTCCATTTTGTCAATTGATTTAAATATTTCGGACATCTAACACACAACGCCATCTAGTCCCAAACTAAGCAGAGCTTGTATTGTGGGTACTAGATAACTGATATTAATACATAAATACTTTTTTTTTGTAAATACATACATATTAAACATAGAAAACACCCAAACTCCGAAACAAATATTTGTAGATCTTACAAACATTTGGTCCGACCCAGCAGTCGCGTACGCTACCACTGCGCCACCGAGGCAGTCAAAAGATATTCAGTTAAAAGATGTAATATGAATACAAATCGAATGAATTTTTTACTATTTTTATATACTAAGTAGATCATGAGGTACAGCAACAAAAACTCTCGAACTATATAAATAAGCTTGCTTTTGAACTGAGCGGAGAACGAGGCCTTCATTATAGAGGACTAAAAAGACAACTATTTAAGACGTGTCTTACTAAGCTAAAATGCTCAAACAGATACAACATATCAGATAGAGTAATGACTTAATAATGTTACATTCGACAGATTGCCTCGATGTAAAAAATAAAGAAAAAAATCACTAACAGAAAAAAATTACATTATGAAACTTACAAAAAAAAACCTTTACATTTTTAACATGTAATATACATGTAATCTATATTTGCGAACAAACTGATATGTACGATTGATAGATTGATCAAATAGGAGATAAAAAATGTACATTGTTGGCGCCGATATTCGCTTTCAATTATTTCGATAAATGTTTATAATACTTAACTAGTAAGTAATATATGTTGGAAATCTTGTCCAAAATATTATGAAAACAAAACTGCATATATCATTTAGACTAAATATGAATAGATATAATGAATCATACTAGATAAGATGATAAATATATCATTTGCTTGTTTGTTTTGCCAGCACTTAGCCTCTTGATTGGGCCGTTGTACGTGGTTTTGTCATCTTCCTTTTTTTTTACGTGGTGGAATGCCTTTACGCACTTCGCTCCCCCCCCGCGGGGACAGGGGGTTCGCTTCGTGTGGGACTCCTGACTGACTCGCCAGACTACCCACTAAACCACCACGGTGTGCCACTCTGCGCCTGACACGGGAGAGATCCGGGAACCGCTTTCTTACGCCATCCGGATTTGTCGTCTTCCTACTCCAACCATCCTAGATCATCCCAGAAGCTCAGCAGCCTTTTCAGGTCTCTACATGTTTTCGGGAGTGACTTTAATTAATAGAGGATGTCTGCCCGTTAATCTGCCACACTTCTAAATATGTTATAGTGTTTTGTCAGCGGCTTCGACCGCGTGTTTGTCGGTTATCACAGTAGTAAATAATTGCCTATATGTATATCCTGTTATATGAACTATATTACTGTAAAGTTTTATCTAAATTCATTCAGTACTCTTTGCGTAACAGAGTAATAAACATCCATACATCCTCGCAAACTTGCGCTTTTATAACATTATTATAGGAGGTCTGTTCTTGGAAAGTATCTGCTTAGGTAAATTTTTACAAATCTCACAATGCAGGAACTATTAACCTACGAGGATCTATTTTATATTTTCCACTCACCTTCTTTTCCAATTGCTTCTTCACCGTAACCAATTGTTCTAGATCATCCTCGTGTTGTCTGCGGAGTTGAGCTCTGAGTAGCTGCAACTCCCGATGAGCCCGTTCGAATCGCCGTTTATATTTGTCTCCTGACGCTGTAGCATCTGCTTCCGAGCCTTCAGAGTCCGAAGGTTCGGCTCCACCGGAGTCGGCTGAACGCCAGTGGAGGAGTTCGAGTTCGAGGCGTTCAGAAGCCTGTCGGAAATATAGGAAACATTGTAAAGTTATGATACAGTTTTTAACTTAAAATTTAAAAAAAACTAATTAAAATTATTTATTGTAAAGAAAGAACTTATTATATTGCGACTGGTTTAGTTTTTTTTCCAATGAGAGTGTTTAAATTATAATTCGAATTTAAAAATTGTTTTGTAATAAAACCATGTTTTTATTAATAAATTTGAAACAACAAATTATTTTTATACACCTAAAATTCCTTACAGTTATTTTCTTTCCAGTTTTACATCACATTCCTGTCTTTCCACAAAGCTTGCCAGAAAAATACAAAAACGTTGATAATTTATTACAAAAAAATATTAACAATCTAAGTGAAAAACATTGTGGCCTCTTCGAAATAAGTGACATATCAAACGCTTTAAAATAATAACACGAATATTAAAATTCATTTTGATCGCCTTATCTTACGCACCACATTTACGTCTGTATCCCCAAAGCTTTCCAAAAATCTTTTTGGCATACCTAATATGGGATATACATTATATTTTTATTTCTAAATCTGATCATTTACGTCTCTATAACAGAAAAAAAATGTAATAAGGCTCGAAAATAGTAAAAAAAAAATGATGGAGAATACAGTCAGAATATTTTATGATTTGGTCTTGGTGCAAATTTTTTCACTTGTATATACTCTACTATGTATATACTATTTTACATTACTTAATTATGCTGTAAAAGGTGAGTAGTGCTGAACCCACCTGTTGCAATCTCTGGTTGTTGGCAAGCAAGTCTCTATTATCCCTCTCCACTCGCAGTCGTTCTGCTGCTTCTGCATCCGCCCTCTCAGTTGCAAGACCGGCCGCTGCCCGCTCTTCGGCTAGCTCCCCACCAACTTCTGATAGCTGGGGACAAAAAATATAGCATATTTAGCAACAATAATACATATGCATAGATATAGATACGTATAATAATCATTGGTCGAATAAGCCCCCGTACGTAATAATAATATAAACTTAATTATTTTTCTTTTTAATTCCCAAGAAACAGATTTATAAACTAAAATCGTACTGATAAAATGAATAAAGGCCATGTTATCCGGGCCATTATTACGATTCTTTTGACATTAAAATCGGCTTAGTTCGGCTTAGTAGTTTAAGCGCTACGATGGAACTTACAAATATACATTGTATAGACTGACTAACAACGGTAGATCTAACTCAAAAAGCAATATGTCATACAAGACGGTGAGTAAAATTTAGCTATAGTAATTAAGAGTAATTGCTCAACTAAGAATAAATTATTAAGGAGATTTATACAACGTCCGTTTCAAATTTATTGTGATTTATTGAGTTTGCGGCGTGCACCAACCTACCATGTAAATAAAAACAGATTATTTATAGATTATTATTTGTTGTCTGACTTAATAAGGTATTAAATGTGCAAATCATTATCACAGTGGTGATAATATTAATTTTACAAGGTATCTACCGTACACCATTTCTAACCATCATCACCTCGCGGTAATACTCTAACGATTTCATAAAATGCTTGTAAGTTTTGCGAAAACAGTAGAAGAATACAAAATGTATTAGATTTTAGTTTCGTTTGACAACTAAAACGGCAACTTTCAACGACAAATTCAATATTAAAAAAATATATCAACTTTCAAAACTATGCCACGTGAAATAAAGTTCATGTTCCAAAATCAACTTTACTTAGTAAACTAACCCCTAACTACTAGATTGCTAGATTTCTCGTCACTACTATATATAAAAGAACTTTCAAATAAAGCTTACTGAAACGTTCTTACACCAGTCCTGTAGCAAAATGTATTGCCAACTATCTATCTAGAACTGGAGTAAAAAAAAACATTCCAATAAAATTCCTAAAATGCGTAGTAACTAAATTCATAAGATGTTTACATTTAGATATATAGGATACAAATGTTTTACCAAAACTTCATTATAGACATATAGGTTGTAATATTTTTTAGGTCATACATACATATGTAGATGTTGGTGCATGTTCGAATTCAGATTGTCCAATAATAAACGACATATCTATCTACCTGCCAGCAAAAGCATAAAGAGTTTTAATTAATGGCGGGAAATCGTTTAACCTTTACTCTAGAAAGTCTGTAATTAGAATGTACCTATTCCGGTGTTTGAGAATAATTCTTCACTACCGCAATATCAAATGATATTATTATCGCTACACAACAACATAGTTCCATCTCGATTGTTAATCGTTCCAAATGACCGTCAGGCAAATATGTAAACATCGATCGAACATGACTAATTCACCTTTAACTCTAAAGTAATTGACGCATTATATATCATTCAAGGTCTGACTGAACCATTAACTACGCGCAATATGTCATAAATAAACAGGATAAATCTGGATCCACTGACGTACTGAGTAGGTGGCCAGTCTAACTAACCGATTTGCAAATCTGCTACATGATGAACTATTCTACATCGTCAAAACGCATGTATACATCAGTAGAAATACACAAGCAGCGGGAAGAAATCCACACTTCCTGTTCAGTTTGAGTGACATTGTGAAAATATCGTAGTGACAGACGAGTGAGTTTCTCTTGCGTCGTAAGAATCATCGTGGAAAGTCAACAATGAGAAAAAAAAATGTTTTGGCAAGCGACGCGTATGAGGTAACAGCGAACGAACGGCCACGGTGACAAGCGCCACTTGTATCGAAACTAACTATTCTAAACAACTGGTGATAAATTAAAGTCTTATCTTTACCAACACGGCCAACTTTTCAGAATATTTGTAAGCTATGATAATAAAAGTAATTCGAATGAGTCACCTCGTCCATTTCGGAAACAGTCGTTCTGTCTTCCGATATTCCGCGGCTAGATCTGCATACACTGCTCGCTCTGCTCCCGTTCCGGCTGAATAACGTGAAACCTTTAATCATGATATTAGTAGCAGACTTAGATCTGCCCAGTCTTCGATTCTTTTCACTGAACATGTCGGTATCATCTTTGTGTCCCAATCTTCGCCACTCATCCATAACATGGTCAGTTCTTTTCAAAAAGTTGTCAATCTTACTACTTAAGTAGTTGGAAGAAGTTCCGTCTTCCATATGAGCTGCAACTGGTTTGAACCGTTGCCGGAGCGGTTGTTTGTTGCATCCAAGGATAAATGACAAGTTAGCGTCGAAAACAACAGGAGCTTGCTCTTTTGATTTTAATTCTTTTAAATCTACCCTATCAGAATTATCACAGGTTTGAGGATACATTCTTCTTGGAGTGGGTGTCCTATTGTAGAGTGTCGAGTTCATGCTTGAAGAACGTGATAGTGGCACGAAAGTTCCGTTGCTGCTGCATGTCGAGTACTGGCTAGCAGAACTTCTATAGGAGAGTGGGCTTGGAGATCTTGATAATAATGTGCAACTAGGTACATGTCGCCGAGCAAGCTCCGCTATGGACCCCGTTTCCACGGAAGCAGAAGAATTACTCCGTTTATAAGAAGGGGCAGGAGAACGACTCACTAAATGTCTTCCATTTTCAGCACCGTTCTGAGGAATGGTATGAACCTCTTTCAGTGGTTTCGTAATAAAAAGTTTTTTGCCATTTAGAAGAGTAGTTGGTGGCTTCGAGGGTATTTTCTCATCAAAATCTATAGGCAGCGTTTTAGATTTCTTCACCGGCAGGATGGGCCTGCTCGGAGGAGCTTTAGGCGGTTTCTTTGGCGTCGTATCTAGTATTGGCGGTGATAAAGGTCCATTCCCATTTGAAGGATGAGATCTATTTCCATTCGAAGGGTAAGTTCCATTTATTGGAGGAGAAAGTGCACCATTATTAGTCGACTTATTGTCCTCTGGAATTTGCAGCTTCAACGGGTTGGAGCCCATCCTTTTGACGGCGTCAATGATGTTGTTTGCGTGCGGCATAATTTATGTTGTTCGTTTACGTTTCCTGTAGCGAAAATGTCGCGAGTGGTGAAAGTCCAATGCCATTTCACGGTAGCAGTTGCATTATTATTGTCGCGAACATTGCGGGATGCGTCGGGACATTAGTTGGAAATAGAACCGGCACGGGAGGGATCCGCGGACTCACTGCGCCGGCTATCTCGGTCGCCGGGCCGACGACGCGGCCGCTCGACTATTTTAGTTTACTTAGATGTCGAAGTGCACGCGCTGGTTGATACTCACTGGACCTTCAAAATTCAGTTGACGTTTGAGGACGTCTGACTGAGCTAACGAGTAAATGTTCGAAGCCTTATTTCGAACTAAAGTTTAATTAATATATTATTTTTGAGTTGAAATTCTTAAAGATAAATGATTTTTTATACAGTCAATCGATATATGCCAATAGATCAGTTACGTAGTCAGGATGTCTGTTCATGAGCAGCCGACCGGAAACCGTGAAGGCCGTTCCGGTTTTCAACGGTTTTATAAATAGAACATTCAAATCCAATCAAAAGTGCAAAACCATTTCAAACTTATCCAGTTAAATTGTTGTCAAATTCTAAATTGAAAGAAAAATAACTAGGCCCATTGATTTTCACCGAGTTCAATGACATTGAGACTGATGACAATGCCTATTTTAAAGACTAGATTAGAATACATTTGTAACGTGATAGATAAGAAAACCGTGCACATTTCTTAAACTAATATTGTTTATATTACGGAAAAATAATTCAGTTTAAATTTAATAAAGATGTTTATAACCGTCCAACAAGTCTAGCCAGCGTGGTGTAGTACGCCGAAACCTCCTTTCTGTGGAGTGGCCTATGCCCAGCTGTGGTCTGTTTATGGCTGTTGTATGTACTTTATTATAATTATAAAAAACAAAAATGTATGTTTCAGTTTAGAGACACACGCTGATTTAGATATTAAACAAATTAATTTGTAACAGATCCGTTTCAAAAGTGTTATTAATAATAATAGAAAATGGAAATAACAAACTATACGTTCGCGGCGCAATTATTGCTTGACGTACATGCAACAGTAAACCGTTGGCAATGGCTAACTGTAAGTTGGCAAAGAAATTTGATCGAAAACGAAAATGCAAATAATATTTTGGTGGATATTCGTTTGGCAAAAACAACGAGACAGTATTGGGCCGCATCTGGATATAGCTTTAGTCTGTTTATCAATCTATATACATAAATATTTTGAAAAAATTATCACAAAAGCGATAGTGTAGAGGTTTGCGTTTTTACCGAAGTAAAAAGGCAGGAGCTAGATGCGAGAAGCCATAGAACGAACTAAGTGGCGTGAAATTGGAGAGGCCTATGTCCAGCAGTGGACTGCGATAGGCTGATGATGATGATGATAAAAAGGAAGGGTTATAGTTTTGCCAGCATATGTCTGTTTGTATGTTCAACCGTAGCGAATTTTAATTTTTAGTAATTAATAACTCTGTATATGTTACAGGTTAGAAAATACTAATGTAAGCTTGAAGATTCACATATTATATAATATTTTTTATAGAAGTAAATGCTTTAATGCACATAAAATAAATAATAAATTTAAATAATTCGAGCGACCTATGTCCAACAACTAACTGCGGTGAGCTTATGATAACGAAATGTTCCTGTAATGCTTATGGTCTACCTGGGTGGACCACGGAGTATAGTTCAAATAAAACCTATTTAAAAATATCATTCCAGAAACTTTTAAACACTTATAGAAAGTTACCATTAGATGTAGTAACATAAAAAATTGCTAAATTATACACAAAACAACACAATAACTATATAATATGGAATCTAGAAACCCACACTGGAATCTGGAATAGTCTTAAAATTTATGCCTGGATATTAAAACCAAGACGTTTAATTTATTTACTTAGCGTGTACATTCCACATTTCGCATGATTTTACAATACTAGTAATTTTATTTTTAAGTAATAAATTTCGATTGTCAACTAAATTAATCTCTCTTATGGATTTGAGTCGTGGAAAATTTAATACAAAGCCGATAGTTCCGTACTAAAACAGATTTACAGTATTTGGTAAACATTTCAAAGAAATGAAATCGCGGACCAGATATTTGTTTGACCTGCAAATATTTGTTTCGGAGTTTGGGTGTTTTTTATGCATAATATGTAAGTATATGAAGTGATATTATTATTATAAGCTCTGCTTAGTTTGGTACTAGATGGCGTTGCATGTTTGATGTCCGAAATATTAATTACTATTATTAATTTAATACAAAAAAAATTACTAGAGGTTAAACAATTCGTAGGACAGTTATGCTATTGTACATTTGACTGGCTCGGTGACACAGTGGTAGCGTATGGGAGACCTCTATAATCCAAGATTTCATAATGGCTCCTTTTGACGTTCATTATGACAGTATAGACAAAAAATAATCATCTTTTTAGTTTGACTTTGACATAAAAAAAATTGTGTATGTGTGTGTCAAATGCATGATAGTGTGTATAATGTTTTATTTGTTGATTTAATGTACTTTATAAGCATTATTATTGAAAAATATTAGCGTTCTGCACTTCTCCTACATATAAACTATAAGTGTGCCAAATTTCATACTCCTCATACGCATAATAATACGCGCAATTTTTGTAAAAAGGTGTCCAAAGTTTTTACTTCACGTATTAATATAGAGATAAAAATGAATCACCGAAATGTATGTACACGCATAGCTTCCGATCAACTGCACCAAATTGGATGATTCTTTTTTTATGTGTTTGTTATTGCAAGGATAAGGATTATATAGAAGAAAGTTAAAAGGAAACCGAAAGTGTTAGGTTTTCAAGTCTACGACTGTACACTACCCGTGGGAAGCTGAGATGAGTGCAAAAAAATACTTAAATATTTTACAAAACTTTTTCGGTAACTTAGAAATATGAAAAATAATAAGATGCCGATGGGAAGTTCGTCGGTATAGCTAGTTGATAATAAAAAATAATTCAATACGAAACAGCAAAACTCGAACGGAGTTTAAATATTAGTGATGGACAGTCGACAACTACACGTCGAAAGGGCTCTAACCTGTTCCAATTCTAATGTTGCCGGTCAGATGTTCCAATAAGAAATAAATAACCGACAGCGACGTCTGCCAATGCGTGTTTGATGCAACACATAGTAACATTATGCCGATAGTTGCGCAACGGTACAAATGGGATTTTAATCTGCCTCACAAAATTATAAAATAAATTCGCCTTAAGATTATTTAAATAGCGTATACAGCCGTAAAACTTTGAGGATTTGAAGCTAAAGAATGTGGTTTCAAGTAAGAAAGTACGTTGAATTAATGAAGGTTAGAAATGTTTTTTCAAGAAAGAAAGTACATATATTGTGTATAACAGCAATGGTAAGTTATATTTACACCTTGTCAAGAAAAGTTATTTAAGAATCGTATTGTGAACGCCCCTGGAGCACTCAAAAACATCAATTGCGCCGTCATTGTGAATTAGAAATCATAAGAAATATTACTACATAACGAAAAGGAAAAGTGCTTATGAGATACGAAATTCAATAGTAACAACCAGTAAATAATGAAAGTTTAAACACCGAGACCGACAATATAATGTCACACGCTCTCTCATTGACAAAAAAAATCAATAGCTTTATAATTAAGTTCGGAGTACAGAGCACCATTCATCATTCTGACAATCTTTATACCGTGGTGAACAAAAAACATGTTTGTATGTAACAAGTGAGTATCATAATTAATTCAAAAACATGCGCGTACGCATCCCGCAAGACGAACTGTCCATTTTGTCACGAAATAACGAAATGGAAGGTTTTTTAAATTTAATTTGAAACAACAATTATTGCTATTATAAATGTAGCGGCTTTACGTGCAATAAAAATATGAGAAATTAATTTCTTGCACATTTTCAAAGAACTAAGAACTGCTGTTAATTATTTGTTTAATCCTATCAATAACCGAGCAGTTGTTTTGGGTTTTAAAGCTTAAGATTGCAATAATATTAAGGACTTTTTCTTTTAAAAATTGAGCTATCTCTGATAAGAATTGTTGCCGGACTACAATATAATTTTTAAAAGTGGCTTAACATTACTTTTTAAATATGCAACATCCTCTTTACCGTCTGTAGAGACTTGAATCCTTTCTCAAAAGACAACTACAGCACTCTTATGATCGACCATGCGATTTCAATACTAGATTTTCTTTTGTCAGATATATCTATATCCATATCTTGATTTATTGATCACGGGAAATCTACGCTTAAACGCAAGTCAACAGATGCAAAACATTGTTTTGAAGAGCTTATTCCTGGAGAGCATAACGTAAATCATCTGAACTAGGTCATTCACAGACGGGCGGGCTGACGAGCGGGGATAACCGTCCGAGAATTCACATCTTTTGAAAATTTAATTAAGTCTACAATGTTATTAGCCTGTTGACGTGTTTGACTCGGCCTGGTTATCGACATAAATATAACGAATTACGCTTCAGTGATTCTAACCTAATTTTCCGTAGTTTTTTAACCGATTGCTTGTTTTATACAGAGAAAGTTGGTATTTTCTATGAGTCGATTACTAAAAGCGAATTTTATTCTTTATTATAAGAAAAAGCATAAAATTGTAAAAAATATGTTATAATTTACTTTGGAATTATCAACCGTCATAAAAATTACTTTAAATAAAATGTTAAGGACATTATTATATCATTAGGAATTTGAGATTGATCTTTATGACTTTAGTGCAAGCTTTAAAAATAATTTCATAATATATAAAGTCACATACAGTGAGACACAAGCATTATAATATTATCCTTACGACAAAACTCAGAAGAATATTTTTGTACTAAACGACATATTGTTACCGAGCCTATTATTAATATACAATACTCATAAGCTTATATTCACAACATTGGAGATGTATGCACGTATATTTGGCAAAGTATCGCTGCTCATATGTCTTGAATATCACACATACGAAATAACATCCAAATTGTTGGTTGTATTTTGACAACTTTCCTTCAGACAAAAACAACAGCTGTTGATAAAAAAAAGCTCGTAAAACAACGTAAATGGTAGCTCAAATGATATTGGAATTCAGACATGTTGCCACAATACTAAATTGCAAGAGGTCGTCCAACTTAATACGTCAGCTGATTTTGTATTCAAGATGCGAATGTTGATTGCTATTGAAATATACGTTAAGGGTATGTAAATTGCTCAATAATAGATGTGTATTTCGTAGATTTAAAACGACATCGCGTAAATTTTCTTGAAAACATTTAAAACATGTCAAGACGGCATAAACAGAACGGTCGAATAACACATACTTATTATGTTGTTACTACTTTTAGTAACGGACTAAAAACATAGAGTCACCCCTATTAATTAAATAAATAATAAATTTATGTTTTATTTTATTCAACTTTTATTATGCTGAATGTCGTACAATTACCATTGATCTTCAATCGTGTATTTGACTTGATCTGTGATTTTGATTTAGTACTAGCAAAGCAAGTAGTTATATCAAACTAAGATAATTTTTGTCTTTAGGCTTTAAGTCTTGTCAAAAAGAAAGATGGTGTAAGCGGTGGAAATATGTATTAGTAGATTAAGTCTGGCCTTTATGAAAATATGTGATAGACATTGACGAAGAATAATGGTAATTGTTGTCAGGGTTATTTTATCCCGGTTATTTTAGTACCTCATTTTCAAAATCATATCAATTTGTACTACAGATGTTGGAAATTTGAAATTTCACAGTAACTGGTCACTGTAAGTTTGAAATAAAAAGTTTTTCACATACACATTATTAGATTGATACGATCTTGGCATGAGCAGTGAAAAAAGGGAGAACGCAAGTGTACAGGGCACAAAAAAGCTTTTGGTATGACTTCATATCGAGTGAATAGAAAACAGTAGCACATTATTTGAGAGAGGTATAAAAACAGATCCATTAGAAAGTTCTAGTAGAGTAAAAGGAGTTACAATAGTTCGGTTCTTTTTTTAAATGTTACATAATGATGCTGTTTGTTATAAATATTTGAGTTTTATTTTTGTTTTGTTGTTAGATTGGTTTAGTCATACGTTTGACAGTTGAAAGTGCGCCCTAGTCTGTGTTAAGGAAAATATTTAGATATTATGAAATATTATTTGACAAATAAAGTGTTCGTATGGTAATGGATTAAGAATAAGGAGTGTCACAACCCTTAATTAAGTAAGCATAAATTAAGCAGGATGACATCACAACAAAGAGAAGGATAATTTGAAACAAACCTTATAGACGTGTTTCAGGTTATATCGAAGTTAGACGAGTGGAAATGCTCTTGGTTAGATAAATAGATAACGCTTATCCTTGATTGTGATACGAATGTTGATGCTCTATGAATAGATAACAAATTACTACAATTTCTTGGAAGTATTTCTGACCATCACGGTATAGTAGGCCAAAACCTCTTGTCCTAAGTGAGGCCTATGTCTTGGTAGTGGCCTGTTAAAGGCTGTCGTGAATCAAGCAGTGAAATGTCAGCCAACGTCGTGTTTATGTTGTTATGTGTTCGCAAAAATACCAAGAAAACATTTAGATATTTATATATTTGTTTTCGGTCAAAGAACCGAACTGAAGCAGAGAATATGAAATAAAGGTCAAGCACGCATTACTACTTGTCTCAGGCATGTTATTTTTGGTAGCACTGACATTTGACAAGGTAGGGTCGGATAACAAAGCATGTAACTGTTATTTGAACTGTGGCAGTCCAAAATTGACAGAAACGACTGTTGAAGATCAGTGTCTAGGAGTTAATGTGTATATAATTGGTGTCCAACTGGATCCTATTTTATAGGATTCATTTAGTAATCTTATGGGAATAAAACTTAAAACTAGGATAGATTGAAAATATCACGTTTCAAAAGAAGAGGTATTTACCAGCGATACTACGTTCTTTTCAAAAACTTGTCATTTATTCCTTCGAGAAAATACAGGAAAAATTCAGACTTCTAGTTTTATATAATTTCTTTTTAGATAAAACTTTAATAAATATAGATAAAACTAGATGCTGAATTTTTCGTGGGACGAAAATGGCCTAAACTGCTTTGAGAAAGAGAAAACGATGGTACGATCGTGCCGCTTTTTTGCTCAACTTGGGTCCCATGTATTTTAAAGACAATTTTGGAATGATTATATAAAGTATTTACATAATGTCTGAAGATGACCTAACATAAACTCTTATTTATATGTATAATTGTTACATATTATTTTTAAATTAGAATATTAATTTAGATACATCTATTTTAAAAGCGGTTTGGTAGCTTGAGAACTTGATGTATACAAAAACTCGTTTGCGTAGATATCAGTATTTATCTATCATTTATTTGCGATCGCCAACTAAGACTTGTTAAGGCCAGTTTCATCACTTGGTGAAGTCCCTGATAGACTTTTCTCAAAATGTCTACCAGATAACTATAGATTAAGGCTTTATAAGTCTTAGATAAAGCGACATATTACAGATACAGAAATAGTGAAAAGAAATAATATAATAGTAATATAATGTGTATGTTTTTACTAAAAAAATATATGTATTTATATCAGTTGTCTAGTACCCATAAAACGAGCTCTCATTTTAGTTTGGGACTAGATGGCGTTGTGTGTTAGATGTTCCAAATTTTTTTGCGTTATATGGCAGCTCATAAAAATCTCAAACTTTATCAGGAATTTATGAAATTGGCTCTTAAAGTTTATTTAAAGAATTGCAGTAAGTCAGAACTTTTAAACAAAATGTTGTGTTATAATTTAAATATAAAAATATTATGAAAATAACTACATCAATTGGTCACGATACGTGGTCAGCATAATTGCCTTGTTATTTTACAGAATGTGTATACATACAATAATAGTTAACCTTACATTGGAAACATATCAGCGATATATAGTATTAGTGTATAATAATATGTTGGCTTGTTTTTCTTTCAGTGAAAACAGTTACGATGTTTTCTTAGTGATATTATTTTTATTTAAATGAAATATTTATTTTATGTATTAATAGATTTTTTCCACGACTTCGCCCGCGTGTATGTCGATTATCGCGGAAAATAGTAACCTGTGTCGTTTCTCAAGAATCTCCGTAACAAATTTCATTGCAATCGGTGAAGTCGTTAAAGTCTATCCGTTAAAGCGCAACAGACAGATAGAATTACTTTCGAATCTATAATATTAGTATGGGTGTATGAATTTAAGAGTTAAAACAGAAAATATTCTATGAACACTCATGTTATATCAAGTTTGTTTAAATTTAGTGCAAAATTTCATTTAAAAAATGCCAAATGAAATAAATACTCACATGCATTTTATATTTCCATCTAAAAGATATTCTTAACATTTAGTGCGACATCAACATTAATGATTACTCTTTCATTTAATGAATGCAAATTAATCTCTACACATAATAGTAGCACTGAACTGTTTAAGAGTTAATGCAGTAGATGATTGTTATTTAACGAATGAAAACCTTGTTTTAATTTTAAAAATATTGTCTTGGATAAAAAAAAAGATTGAAATCACAATTTTCAAAATTAGAATCTCCGTGTCAGCGGGGACTGTTGTCAATTTTTGAGATGACGTTTGACATTTATGTTTTTTTTTAATTTTGACGTTATATTTGACATTTATAATTTTGAAACTAGTTGAAGAGGCAAGAGTCACGTAGATACTGACATGGATTACACGCATTATCCTGTTTCAAGGTAAGCCGGTGGGACTGGGTTAGCCGGTGGGCGGATCGTTCCTGGCGAATGAACTTCAAACAATTATAGACTATTGTTTTGTTTGTCAACTACTGTACATATTGATCAAGTAATTGTGGGTAATAGTTTCATTGCGATTGTCAAAACAATTAGCTTTATTTATCATTGAGTAAAGAATTTGATTTATTGATTGAAAGTCAATCGAAAATTAAATGCAGAATTAAACGTTCTAGAAATACGAGTGAGTATGGTATGTCATTTATGGAGAAAATACATCGGTACTTTAAAGTATTTCACATTCCTTTTTGTAAGTAACGCTATTAGAGAAATGTCATTTATAATTCTTAAAGTTTGTTCATCGAATGATGATGTGTGAGTGTAGACAGTGTAGTTTATTTTCGTAAATCAAGAAATCTATTTTTAAAATCTTTGTTGGTCTATCTCTTTGCTTGTTTCGACTTTCTCGGACCGATTTTGTCAGAACTTTTTCGTGAAAGTTCTGACAAAATTGGTCCATCCGTTCCGAGTCCAAAATTATAGATTTTTTGTCGAGTCAGCGTAAGCACTGGGTGGCTCGACAAAGAATCTATAATTTAAAAGTGGGTTANGCAATTGGCTTTATTTATCATTGAGTGAAGAATTTGATTTATTAATTGAAAGTCAATCGACAATTAAATATAGAATTAAATGTTCTAGAAATAGAGAAAGTATGGTATGTCATTTATGGAGAAAATACATCAGTACTTTAAAGTATTTCGTAAATCAAGAAATCTATTTTTAAAATCTTTGTCGGTCTATCTCTTTGCTTGTTTCGGCTTTCTCGGACCGATTTTGTCAGAACTTTCACGAGAAAGTTCTGACAAAATCGGTCGGTTTATTTATAATCGGTCCATCCGTTCCGAGTCCAAAATTATAGATTTTTGTCGAGTCAGCGTAAGCACTGGGTGGCTCGACAAAGAATCTATAATTTTAAAGTGGGTTAACAATATGCATAGTAATGATTTACAAACATTTCAGAGTTTGTTATTAAGAAGACCTCAAACTCATCCATCCGGTTACACCGGATGCGGCCCTTGACTTGACTGTGGGACTGTCCGGCTGGTTGACAAAACGTTAAGGTCTACGCACATGAAACCGAAAAGTCAGGAGTTTTATTTTTTATTTTATATTAAGTATATTATAAAAAAAATTAGATTATTACCAAGAAAGATGGTAAAAACAGTTTTTAAGGTAATTTGTATTAGTTGGTAAAATTGCATGTCACTTTAATAAGCTTGTGGCGACTTTCACATACAAAACAACAACCGAAACACACTACAGCGCCATCTACCGAAGATACGAGAAGATACGTCGAACTACGGAGTAACAAACTAAGAAACTACCAATCCTGCATCGCGCAATAGAAAATCTCACACCGATTAGCATATGTACGACTTCCCAACATCAACCGTTGGGCAGTGGCCCGCCTGGCATGATCACCTCGCCTGGTCGGAAGATCCTCCCTTTGTGTTGGAGGGACATGACACCCGTTCCTCCACAAACTAATTAAGATAGCAAACAAGTCTAGGTTTTTTTTTCCTGTAACATTATTAAAAGGTACACTTTTCTCAACTCTGTGACCAGTGCAATCAATAATCGGAACTTGGGAAGATATGAACGGAAAAATGATCTGAAAGCTAGGCCATATGAACGAAAGTCAAAAACTAACATATAATACGAAATATATATATTTTAAAAAGGCAACTCCCTCTTCAAGAATATACATCCTGAGTCGTGAGAACTTCACAAACATACATGACACAGTCACCAAGAACACCCATATTCGGCACAACAATTTGTGGATCACACAAAATGTTGTTCCATGTGGGATTTGAACCCACTTAGTGCAGTAAACAGTGGCGTGGCGACCGCTTAAATCGCTAGGCTAACCATGCAGTCAATAATATATAGATACACTTGGCCTATAAATATACGTTTGAATTACAAGAAGTATAGCTCCACGTGAAAATTGATAACAAAACACCGTCAATATGTGAGTGAGTAATGTCTGTTTTTGTCGCCAACGAACTACATCTAAGCACATGCATCGAGAAAACCCTGAATAGTATAATAATACCAATAATCCAAATTACTTGTGAATACTAGCGACCCATATTTTTAGTAATAAAATACTCTTAGATTTCAAACAACTGGACTAGACTTGTCAATTTCAGTGACAAGCGGAAATGAATAACCGAATTTTGCATATTCAGTAAAACGACATACTTGTATATAAAATAGGTACGTGTAGGTGTGTGTGTTAAATAAGTGTATATAAAATTGGCTGATTTTTTATTGGTCAAAACTTGAAATTTTTGTAAGCAATGCTTTTTGTTATAAGCACCCATTAATAAAGAATTAATGGCAATTTTACCCCTTTGGGGATTAAATAAAAGACGCACGTTTTTATGGAAGACCGACATTTTTATAACATGTGGGTTATCACACCTTCAGTTTTAAATCTATAGATTAATATGCCAATGGAGGAGTACGAATTTCGCACAGTTAGAGTTTAGTATTTTTTCGATATATTTTTTTTTGGTAAGTTTTCTAAAATCGAATTCTAGCTAGATCGATTTATTAACTCCAAAAGCGCCAGCTACTAAATTTCTTGCAAATCGTTGGAGCCGTTTCCAAGATTCAGATTATATATTCACAAGAATTGCTCTTTTAAAGGTACTATATAAATGTGCAGGAGACTTCTCCACATCTATCTAATACCTTTAAACTTTAAGGGTCAAAAATAATAATCAATGAATAGGATCGAATTTCCGCCACTGGGCGGTTACTAACAACTTTAATTTTTCAAACAATACAGTGTACATATGTGTAAATGAGCCTTAACAATCGCTTTTCATTATTATGTTGAAATGGAACCTGTTATAACAAAAACTTGCCGCATGGAGATCAGTTCTATATATCAGTTTTTCTCCCTTTATTATTTGCAAGCGGTGAACATAAAATGTTTAATGTTTCAAAGTGTGCTCGTTAAAGGGATAATTGAATATTTTAAAGAGTACTTTGTTTGTGAGATATATGATTTCGATTGTGGGATAGTATATATAGGCAACTTTTTCACGGTTGCCAAGAATATTTTTATATGAGGAATTGAAGCGTCTGTTCGTAGTTGCAAACTAACAGCTTTACACTAAATGTAAAGTATTGCTCTCGCTGATCTTTGAAATAATAGGACTGATTTTGATAGGACTTTTACAGGCAAATAGTTAATGATATAAAGAGTAACTTAGGCTACTTTTTTCAGGCTATGTGTCATTCGCGGTCTTTGTTAAAGTACAACAACAACAGTGGGTTATACCGTAGGGCTTAGCTAATTTTATCTAAGATTATTTTACTAACTCAAAACATGTTGATACCGGTATAAATTGTAATTACTATCGTAACATAACGTGAGCTCCAAAAGTGAGTAATACATAGGGGAAATTACTTCTTATCGGGTAGGCACTTCGGCCATACGCCGGTACTATTTTAATTTGTGTAATTAATACCACGTCTCTATCCATTCGCGTCTAGCTTGTCATTCATAACTCATCCAGACACCTATTTAATATAAAAATTTTTAGGACTCCCGTGCCTCAGAGAGCATGTAAAGCCGTCGGTCCCGGGTGTCTCAAAAACTTAAACATACTGACAACTAGTTCTTACAACAATTAGATAACTTTCAAATGTAAAAATATGCTTTCTGTTTATGTTTTATGGGCACAGTTTTCATGTATATTCTTTGACCCAAAAGGGCTCTGACCGCGACTGAGAACCATAAAAAAAAGGTTTTAGTCTTAAGTTAGTTTCGGTGTAAAAATTATAAGGTTCTTTAACTACATATGGCAAAGAAAAAACGAAGGCAAGTGGCTACCGCTGTGGTGCCGCCATGGATATTACTCTACTCTACCGTGGGAGAGCCACGCTTCGGCATGAATGGGCCGGCTCGACCGGAGTGATACCACGGCCTCACAGAAAACCGGTGTGAAACAGCGCTTACGCTGTGTTTCATCGAGTGAGTGAGGATGCCGGAGGCCCACCCTCACCATCCCCCTTCCCCCCAGGCCGCCATAGTGTGGGTCACCATGCTGCATTGTTCTTTTTCGCATTGAGGATGGTGACCACCACTCTTGGATTCTGCTCATGCTTTCCATCAGGCAGGGCAGAGTCATTTTGGCAGATTAAATATAAAAGAAAAAAAAATAAACAGCTCAAATGACACAGCTGTGTATCCACTATTTCTATATGGATTTAACCTTCGTTAGAATATCTGTTTAGAAGATTAAGAGTCATAAGACCTTTATATCAGACAAATAATTGTATCTAGATGCAATTTATCTATTATTTGTATGTATGTATATAGGAATATACACATAAGTTTGTTTATCAACGGTCTGATTATCATAGTACAAGCTCTGCTTAGTTTGCGATTAGACAGCAGTGTGTAACACATTTGAATATCATTGGGTATTATTCTAATAGAAATACACATGTAAGGTCGCTTATTTTGAGAACAGGAAAAGTTTTTTAAAATGTATCTATCAAAAAACCACGTAGGCTTTTTATGTGGTCTTAGCAACAAATATCATTCTTACCTTAGTTTCAAGTCGTTCCGATTCATTCTTGTAATGTGTTCTTTCACTTTCAACTTTGTCCAGCTTGCCCTTTAGAGTCTCCAACTCGTCCTGCAACAAACAACCAAGTTACTCAATCAACTGGGTTCATATTCCTTCAAGATTAAAGTTAGAAAACCTGAACATTCTGCATCATATCATTTGTAAGCAATTATAGAAACTGTGACCTCTATACGCTCAACATGTTTACATAGTAGGGTTGCCATACGTCGAGGTACAGCGGGGATAGATATAGCAAGATATAGCGTCGAGATATAACGAGGTATGGCTCGGTGATGGAATGATTGAATTGCGATAGTTGCATCTAAAAAAATAATAATTAAATCCAGTAGCTTCTAAAGTCTCCTAAAAATTATAAAGCATTATGGGGAAAGGTCTGAAACTAGCCACCACCACATTTACTGTTCCCAAATATCCTGGTTGGTGATTTAGCAGTTATGGGAGCCCTCAATTATAGGACTTCTCAATAATTGGAATTAAAAAGTCCCTAAAGGCCCTACTTCGCTACGAACGGTAATTTAACAGCTATGGCAGCCCTTAAATTATATTATAGGAACCGTAGTGCAGCTGCTTTCTTAGAAAGTAGTTGCTAGTTAAATCGTATGTTAATATATAATGTGTATTCATAAGGTAATCAACTTCATGGAAAGGGATTTGCTTGGTTACTTGTGCAATAAGTAATAGAAAAGGTGTCATTTTGATTAAAATATCTTTATAAGTTGATTAAACTGGTTTTAATCTCGATGGTTTTACACTATGACTTATGTGTTGAGTAGTGAGTTTTAGTGTAAAAATCATAGATAATATAACGCCTACTTTAGTGTGTATATCTTACTAAAAAAACAAATGTGTCTTGTATTTATATTTTACGTATTATAAATAAAAGATTTGTTTCTAAAAGTTTATAGTTAAAAACAAAATAAGATAATATCCAACGGTCAAAAAAAACTTCATACATAATCTACTTCTATTTAGGTTCATGTGTAACATCAAAATCGGTTCAGCTGTTCGGTGATAAGAATGATTTTTCATAATATATTTTTGTGTAGTTAGAATGGCAAATGAGAATACGTTCCGGCTGATGGTAAGCGCTGGTGTTTGTAAATCCTGAAGGCGTACATCCGGCAAGGTAATTTAGATAAGTACACTGGGCGTACTCAGGCGGTTAAGCATTATGGCCGATTCTTATCAAATGCTAATTCCAGAAACACAGAAACCGTAACAGTAATAATATAATACACTAGACGCTATTGTCGCCGCAATACTGCAATGCAATATAATATATATATATGAAATAAATAAATATAAAAAGGCTCCGACGATTTTCATGAAATTTGATGTAGTAGTATAAGAGGTCCTTGGCGTTGAGTGTTGTGGCCCGTGTGTGTGGTTCACAAAATTTTGTTCTTAGTCTGATTTTTGTGACCGCTTCATATATGGCAAAACTGCCCCGCGACTAAAAAAAATTACTACTCCGAGAGTCATCTTTATAAAAAACATTGTTTCATATTTTTAGTCGAGTTTATACGTTTTTGACGCCATTTAGAGGTGACTTAACTCGAAACCATAAACGTTAAATACCACGTTTATGGTTTCGAGTTAAGATAAGATTTTCCTATGGGCCCGCATGCCTTACTAAAATTCACATTAAAATTCTTCGGAGGAGTGTATTAGTGAGTTAAGTACATAATAATTAAGAACAAAACTGAAAGTAGTTTAGAATCTACATAATGTAAGCACAACTTTCTCAATATTTTAGGGGATCGTGTCAATGACCTCCTTTTCTTGTTATTGTTTAGATAAGTAAGTACTGGTTTATTTTCTCAAACGCTGGAGGTTAATGACCTTTTCTCTTAGCGCAATTTTTTTTTAAATAACCACACTAACGAGTAGGTTTTCAATTCGACTGTGTCTTTGTATATACATATTTTTAATTTGGTTTATTTCTAACTGAGAAAGATTACTAAAGATCTATTAAAATTTGAAGAAGATACTAAACTCTAAGGGCGGGAAGTTAAAGATTTATTTATTTGTGATGTATAATAATTTAATAAAATTAATATTGAATTTAAATACATAGAAGACTATGTTAGAAATACATATATGTTCAGACCATTTCTCGTTACTTAAATGGTTACTTAAAACGTCATTTATTTATAGCTTACAATGATCAAAGCGTGATTATTGAAATTGATTATAATTATTTATTTATTTACAATAATTATTTATTTACAATAATTCTCATCGTTCAATTCTTCAAAAAATCGCATCAATAAAGCAATGAAAGAAAACATTTACATCTGTATTGGAATGAAAAACAAAGCGCCTGCGCATAATTCCACAGCAATGTTACTTGCTGCCACTATTATTCTTATCAGTAAAATTCAATACAGGAATCGGATCTAGAAAACAATTATATACCAAATTCACCATCGATGACAAAAGTTTGGTCGGAATCATTATCATTTTCCAGTTTTCGTACATATTTTATTTGGGGTTAGCGTTATATGTAACATTGCAAAAAGTTTCAACTGGGTTCCCTTTTATAGCTGAGCGCCTGACCGAATGTGTAATAAATTTGAAACCAGAGCTAAGATAGGAATACTACCAGTTGCAGACGAGTAATGGAATTGAATCCATAATATTAAATAAATATATCGGACATCTAACACACAACGCCATCTAGTCCCAGGCTAAGCAGACCTTGTGCTATGGAAACTAGACAACTGATATAAATACATACTACTTTTTTGTAAGTACATATTTATTATACATAGAAAACACCCAAACTCCGAAACAAATATTTGCAGATGATTTGGTCCGATACGGGAATCGAACCCAAGACCCCAAGCAGAGCAGTCGTATACGTTATCATTGTGCCATCAAGGCAATAGTTTTTGTATTAATAGTAAGTAGTAATTGAATCCATAAAATAAATAAATATTTCGGACATTTAACACAACGCTATCTAGTCCCAAGCTAAGCAGAGCTTGTGTTATGGAAACTAGACAACTGATATAAATACATATTTTATTTGTTTTTGTAAATACATATTATACATAGAAAATACCCAAACTCCGAAACAAATATTTGCAGATCATTTGGTCCGACACGGGAATCAAACCCGAGACCTCAAGCACAGCAGTCGCATACGTTACCACTGCGCCACCGAGGCAGTAGTTAATGTAATAATAGTTAGTAGTAACTGAATCCATGTGGTGGTTGATTAAGAGTAAAGAGTGCCATCACTCTTGATTTATACCATGTGTATCGTCAGCGACTAAGAGAACAAAAACACAGAACAACACCACTGCAAAAGGAGGTACACTTACAACAACTTCTATAAAATTTACCGTATTTTACGGTGGGAGAACCACACTTCGACATGAATGCGCCGGCTCGACCAGAGTGATATCACAGTCTCACATAAAACCGGTATGAAACATCCCCCCAGCCCTATCCCCCTCCTCATCCCCCAAAGGCCGACAACGTACTAGTTCTCTGGTGTTGCGGGTGTCCATGGGCGGCAGTAATCGCTTACCATCAGGCGACACGTCTATTCGTTTGCCCCCTATTCAATAATAAACAAAAAGACAACCAGTCTAACCAGCGTGGTAAAAAGGCCCCCCTTGGAAAAGAGAGGCCTATGTCCAATAGTGCACTGTTAGAAGCTGTTGATGATGATGTGAACGAAATTAAGACTGGAATATCTTAGATACTCCGGTCTCCTGTGGCTACGTGATGTATTCTTGTTATTATCGAAAGAAACAAAAGTATAAAATAATATTAATAACTAGGAAAGGCCGCTTGAAAGTTAGCCGCTGCCGACAGGTACTTGCAACACTCACACTTCATTGCCAATTGTGAAATTATTAACAAAATAAACACACCATTCCAATATATTATGTTATGATGATAATAATCTATATACACAAAAATATTAATGGTTTGTGTTCGCGTGAAAAACTTAAAAAGTTTTGTACCGGTTGTGTGTTTCTACATAAACTGTTTGTCATGCAGAATCATGCACGCGTTCATAATGGAATGTCTAATTGTATATATTGCCTTACATTCTATTACGCAGCTTAAAACTTTATTCGATTTATACATATGACTGCCTCGGTGGCTCAGTGGTAGCGTACGCGACTGCTGTCCATGAGGTCTCGGGTTCGAATCCTGGGTCGGACCAAATGTTTGTATGATCTGCAAATATTTGTTTCGGAGTTTGGGTGTTTTCTATGTATAATATGTATTTGCAAAAAAAAAAAGTTTTTATGTATTGATATCAGTTATCTAGTACCCATAATACAAGCTCTGCTTAGTTTGGGACTAGATGGCGTTGTGTGTTAGAAGTCCGAAATATTTATTATTATTTATTATATAAAAAATTTGCATGTTTCAATTAATAATCATGTGCAATATTTTTCAAATCAAGGGCAAGGGTTATTACCAATATCTTATTTACTATTTCATTATTGTATCGTCGTATTGTATTATATTATATCATACACACAAAATCATTTGAATGGATGAGAGAAGATGGTTATTCATTGAGATCTATCATTGGCTGCTAAGACTTCCTATACTTAATGATAGCGGTAGTCAAAAACATACAATTATATGAATAACTAACGAATTTATTGAAACAATAATCCTTCAGTTTAATTGTTTTTCTTATATAAATAAGCCTGCCAAATTGACTCTACTCTTCCTGATGAAAAGCATGAGCAGAATCCACTATACTCGTTGTGAATGCAGACAATGCATAGTGACAAACACTACGGAGGCACGTAGAGATGCTTCAGCTAATGACATCGATTTTAAAAGTATCGTTTATTTCTATCTATAATCGATTAAGGTAACAATTGCTAAAGAATGTGAATTTATAAGCAACATATGTTTATTATTCTAGTTCTATGATAGTTTTGATGAAAGCGGGAATTGATCGTGATACGCAGTAGAGCGAGGCGCTTGTGCATACTGCGGCGAATGAGAAGAAAAATATTGGCGTGCTGATATTACATCAAAAAGTTACGTTTTAATATGCAACCATGGTGGTACAAAACTGTTTTTATATTAAGAAAACAACACATTTCAAAATACAAAAACAACTATGTAGATTGAATTCCACATAATATCATTATATCTTGCAAATCAAACAACCTGTCTGGCAAGCGTGGTATATTACACCAAAGCCTCCTTGCTAAAAAGAGACCTTTTTCTAAAGAGAGTCCATCAGTAGACTGTAAATGCTGTGGATGGATGGATGGATGTAAAACAATACTCAGTACACAATTGTAAACATAAATAAAAATATTTCGGACAGCTTACACACAACGCCTAGTGCTAAGCAGAGCTTGTGTTATGGGTACTACACAACTGATATAATTACATATATATTTTATTTTGTAAATACATACATAATATACATAGAAAACACCCACACTCCGAAACAAATATTTGCAGATCATACCAACAAGCACAGCAGTCGTATACGCTACCACTTTGCCACAGAGGCAGTTATTTGTATAATCTGTATCAGTGTTTTATAAAGTGTCTTAAAAAATTAATGTTAAGTATTTTTTTTATTATATCCGTTTCATCTTCAAATGTACCATAACCGTTGAAATAGTTAAAACTTTACAACTATTGGCTTAAACTGGCTCACGTTTTGCTGTGTCTATGTTTCTATTTTCTTCTAAGTAGTTAGATTTTTTTTGTATTTTAATATCAAACGGTGCTTTGTCAATCAGTTTACATACTGGTTTTGCGACGTCTGATACTTTTAGATATATTAAGTACGAAAAGTAGCCTTGCAAATTTCTAATCTATATTACGACTAAAAATAACTAAGGGCCAACTCACACACGGACATAACATTAATCTAGTTACACAACGTACATACCGTTTGATTTCTAATCCCATAAGAGATCGGATAAGGGCAATTAAAGAGCTGTCATACATATGGTTACGCCATGCGGAAATGCTGTGCCATGTTAGAATGTGGGTAAAAAGGTGTGTGCGCAAGCGCAGAGTGCATGTAGGCGTTAGAGAAACATTACGCTCGTTCAGGAAATATATTGGATATTTTTTATAAGAGTTGTTTCAAATCAAAAAATGAACGACGCTGAGATGCAAATATCGAAAACGATCTTTTTAAATATTATAAATGTTTTTGGTGTCAAGGAATAAAAAGAATTATTTGGATGAAATTGAGATTTTCACAAAGACACAATGCGTGTAACCTTTATTATATGCAAAGAGTAGTGCGATAGTTATTTTATTACTTATTTATATATATATATATTAAAGAATTTCCTACATAAATAATCCATACTGATATTAGAAATTCAGATGTAACTCTGTCATTTTATTACGCTTGTACAGCTTAACCGTTACACTGACTTCAATGACTTGACTTGATTTGACTGCCTCGGTGGCGCAGTGGTAGCGTATGCGACTGCTGTGCTAGAGGTCTCGGGTTCGATTCCTGAGTCGGACCAAATGTTTGTACGATCTGCAAATATTTGTTTCAGAGTTTGGGTTTTATCTATGTATAATATGTATGTATTTACAAAAAAAAGTATATATGTATTAATATCTGTTGTCTAGTAACCCACAGTACAAGCTCTGCTTAGTTTGGGTCTAGATGGAGTTGTGTGTTAAATGTCCGAAATATTTATCATGTCCGAAATGAAATTCAGCATAAATATACTTTGATTCTTGGGAAAGGACATAGGTTACATTTGACGGTGATAACCGACATACAAGTTGAGTTCTATTTAAAAAAGTCATTAGTCTTAAGCCCAATATTTGTCTTGATCTTAATAATTTTCTTTGAAAAAAATAAAGTGCATCGTTCTTAACGCGGGATCACAAAAGATTTCGCTAATTAATTAATGTTTGGCTAGTATTATATCGATAATTCTTACGCCATTGTAAGATTCTTGCAGCGATTACGATACAAACCGGATGTGACTCATCGGTTCAAACAATACAAATACCATGCTTGTTACTGCAACCATTGTAGACATAGTTTCCNAGATAAGTACATTATGTCTTAGTATTCAGACAGCGCTCGACATCTTTTAGTACTCATTTAAACTAATTTGTTTTTGACTGTGAATTTTCTGTGTTGCTCAATCTACTTTTTTCACAGTATGGCTAAAAGTTATGCAATAACTAATAAATAAGTTATGAAAATAAAGGTTTTTTTAAATATTCGATTGCTTTAGTGTAATCTATTTTGTTGGCGAAATCATTTCTTTAACTGTTAAGAATTTCTGTATACTATTTGATTGATTTTTGTCTATAGTTTCAATGATTCAGTACTGTATTTTATCAAAGCCAATACTGAAATACGTAATTCTACGGCATAAAATATAGTCAGTTAAGCATTAGCTCCTCGTTAAGGCATGCCACAGTAATTGGATGTCGTCTCGTGCGCAGACGCAGCTCAGTGATGGATAAAACCGTTCTGTTTGAGTAACAGACTTTCTTACCTTACCCACACTTTTATTCGTATTTGAAGAAATAACTACTATCAAACTAAACAACTAAAGACTAAAATTTGTGAGTCTGTCTGTTTGGTATTTGTTTGTACTCTAACAGTTTGAATTAATAAGATAAAATTTGATATAGAGGAAGCTATCACCACGAATTAACACACCTGGGCAATATAATGAGCAGATAAACAAAGAAACGCAGTTGATTCTCGGTAGATGATTAAAATTTTGTAGTAATCGAAAAAAAATATCATTACATCAAAAAATTTTGAATTAGTAAGAAAACCACCTTACCGTACCCTTAAATTTAATTATGCCAACTGCAAATTTAAAACAGTAATACCAAAAACAGATTCAAATATTTCCTTGTTCCCATCAATGGCACGCGCTCGGGTGCAATCGCGCGGAAATCGCTGGCTATTACCGCTAGCAGTGAATTAAACGGCCGCACTACTTAGGAGGCGGTTACGAACCATAACTTTATAGAGAAAGAGTGTAGGAAACTGGAAAAAAGTTACGTCGGGAATCCAGGAAATAGAAGAAAACAGGTTTACTGTCCCGAGAAAGGATAGAAGATTTCAAAACAAGTGTAGTAAGGAAAAATGTACTTGTTTAAGTACTAACTGACCCGTGCAACGCCTTTTACACCAACTATATTCAAAAGGCGTTTCAAGTGGCGCTCATAGCCCAGTTGCACTCGGTGATTAGAAACAATCATCGAGGGTAAGCAACGATGGCGCGGTCAGTACCTGGATGGGTGACCGCTGGTGGCATATTAGCATGAGCGTCTCCGTGATTCGGAGGTCACGTTAAGCAGTCGGTCCCGGTTGTTATCATACGATAACAGTCGTGAAGCTTAGTTGGAGGCCTTCGGGCGGCTTAAAAACATCCAACGGCAAGATTTACGTAGCCACAACGTATTCTTGCCAGTCCCCAACCCGCACTTGGCCAGCCAGCGTGGGGACGAATGGCCTTAACCCTCTCCTGAGAGGAGACCCGAGCCCAGCAGTGGGACATTATGGGTTGTTGTTTTATATTCAAAAGGAGTTTTCGCGTCTAAACTGTAGTCCAGTCTTCATATTAATACACATGAGTTGGTTTCATCTCCTATCAGATGTGAATCCATGTTGGTGGACTCCTCTAACTCTAGTAAGAATAAACTATCTTTTTTATAGTTTTCTTAGTTATTGTTTTTGAAACCATTTTTTTGATTTCCTAAAGTGTCGCACTTTACAATTTTTATGGTTTATACTCAGAACAACAATTTGTGGAGTACACGATGTGTTACCCCACGGCCAATTTCAGCGGTGTGCCCGTGAAAGTGAACAGACAGACAAACAGATAGATAGAGTAACTTTCGAGTTAATAATACATATTAGTATAGAATTACGAATAGTAGGCAGATGTATTATATTTTTTGAACGGCTAAGGTTTTATATTAGGTTTATAAACAGCATGGACCACACAAGAATTTCAAAATTATATAAATTAATCACCGTTTTATTTATAGTTTCTATGTGCCATATTCTTAATTATTTATGTTATNGAATAGAAGAGAAAATGTAGATTACATTTTCGTAATATAATATAAGACGCTTGTTGAACGCTTTCTTAACGTTCAATTCTTTGTTTAACTTTTTTGTTGTAGTTATTATAAAAAAAGTTAATCTATTAACATATATTATTTCCATTTTGTATATATATACTTTTTTTTAACTGAATTCTCCTTAGCCGCTTCCAGTACTTTTTGGTAATAGAAAATGCTATGAGTTCGTGTCACCGACATGCTGACGTCACAAAACTTCTTTAACCACGTTGATCACTTTTTGGTAGGGGAAAATCTTATGGTTTTGCGTCACCGACATGTTAATGTTTGATGTTAATAATTTGAAAAAAACAATATGAAATTTCTAATTTTACACATTAATTTTACAAATAACATTTTTAGTTATTAGTTTTCACTTCTATCGGCAGTCCTTATAACTGCAAATTTTTTTAACCGACTGCGCAAAGCAAAGTAGGGTCATGTGTTTATCAGTCTATGTATGTATGTATGCATGTTTGTTCCTATGTGGCATTGTACAGGCCAAATGCCTTGGCCGATTTCGATGATCCGTACGTCAATCGATTCGTCTTGACCTCGCGAGTGTCACTAATTTATTTAAGTTTTACTGGAGATTTCTAAGTGTCACTGTGTTTCGAAACACAGTGTGTTTGTGGGCGAATATTGGTTGATTCTGGTGAACAGGAATTACAGTAGCCGGTGTGTGAGAAGGATAGGAAGTCCATAATTAAATACTATCACTGAAGAATTAATAGTTGATAGTCCTAGTGATCTCAATTATCACAGGACGGATATCGACTAATTAAACATGAAACCTATGAATTAAGTAAATGTAAAACGACGTTTTTAAGACAGAAATGCTTTAATTAACAGAAATTGACTATTTGAATATAAAAATTTAGCGTAATGCGATTTTGCTTCCGATGTTAGAAATTGGGACTGTTCTATAAGGTCAGTGCCGGCGGAGAGAGCTGCAGCAAGTAGACTTATTCAGTAACAATTAATATTGAATTTATAGCTTTTTGTCAAGAAAATGCGGGTAAACGAGCAGTCGTGACGCCTGATAGTAAGCGATTACCGCCGCCCGTGGACACCCGCAACACCAGAGGCATCACAAGTGCGTTGCCGGCCTCTGGGGGAGGAGCAATTGGGGTGACTACATTTTTTTTATTATGTAATGTCCTGGTTCAACCAAATTGAAATAATATTCCTACTAAAAACATTTGATAAATAAAAAGGCTTATTTTTATTTAATAGGGGTCAAACGTATCGCCTGATGGCAAGCGATTCCCGCCGCCCATGGACACCCGCATCACCAAAGGCGTCTAAGGTGCGTTGCCAGCCTCTGGGGGATGGAGAGGGCGATAGGGGAGGAGTTGGGGTAAGGGCCCCCGGTATCCTAACTCACTCGATGAAACACATCGCAGGCGTTGTTTCACACCGGTTTTCTGTGAGACGTATTACTCCGGACGAGCCGAATTCTTCGAAAGTCGGTCTTTAAAATTCAAATGTATCGGAGGCAACGATACCAAATCAACCGCCGTCTCGTCATTTTATTTTCACCTGTATGTTTGTTTCTTTGAGTGTAACCGAATTTTGTAAACGTGTATTTTAGTTTTTTATGCTATTTCTTTATATCCACCTGAAACATTTAAGTGCCTACCTCACAAGATTTCTACACCACCCAAAGGTTGACTAGTAGAGAATGAAAGAAAGCGCATACACTAATCTATACACACAGATAACCCAGGAGTACAGTCAGTTTGTAATTTCAAATTAAGAGCTTCTTACTAAATGCATATAAAAGTATAAATAAAAGCAAACAATTTCTAATTTGTATTTGTTCGTTTGTTGCGTTCTAATCTCTGGAATGGCTGAACCGAATTTGACAGGACTTCCACTGGCAGATAGCTGATGATATTAGGAGTAACTTAGGCTACTTCTTTTTACTACTACGTGAAACTTTACAACAAAAACCGCGGGTAATACCGCGTGATGGTGGTAGTAAATAAATAAATAAAAACAGGCAAAATGAAGAAAAATCACTAGTAAACAATAATAGAACATTTATGCAGCACCAGTCAAGAAAGATGAGCTGTACCGCATCACGTACTGTATACAATCACCGTCCCGCTCTATTTGTGCCGAGAATGCACTCGTTTGCATTACAAACGATTGTGTGGTGTTCTGTGAACTAAACCAAAGCAAACACACCTAGATTTACTGGGCGATACTGTTATTGAAACCGCTGATTTGTTTTGCTTCAACATCTGAGGAGAAATAGTGAGGGGCATTCAGGGGTATCACTAAAAACGGTATTGGTAAATGTTTACAAACGATTATAATCGAGAGTTTTCTTTAATTTTCAGTGGGATTTGAAAAACGTCACCAATCTTGGAAAACATTATGAAATAACTGTTAATATAATACACACTATTTTACAAGTTGTTCCAGTTCGCGTGATTATGTACTTAAATGTGAACAAATAAAGTATGTTTTGTAACAAGTGAGCAAGCACGATATCTATTGGTTACTCCTCTTAGTACTAAAAGTTAGGTCACACTCCAAAAACCTTCCAAGTCGTTGCAAATATTATAAAGAGCACAATGTATATCAGGAACCGGGCATAACCATATGCTATCAGATCGTGAGATGTTAATTTATTTAGTTATTAAAAACTTTAATCACATTTGTACCTTAGCGGACTTAATGCCCAAGGAATTCTTTTCCAGTCATCCATATGGTGGTGTAGATATCTAATTAGGTAAGAGGTGCACAGAGATTACATAAGCAATAAAAACAAACCTTACTTACAAAAAAAAAACATATGTACAGAACACACACGTAACACACACACACACACAAATAAATATTATATAAACATTACATTCGTACACTATGACAACCCGAATCTAAGGTGAACTAACTATCGATTAGTAATTTCTGCCATTTCAATAAGAAGACATCCCGATTTTGAGATGTAATTGCAGACAGAACTGGCAGTCTCTTGAATCACTACGACGTTACCAGTTGAATGTGGTTGATTACTGAATAAATTATCTTCCTTATTACTTCTGTTATTAAATAGGTTACGTACTTCTCTGAAAAATGAATTTGGTCATGTACTTAACTACATTGTTAAGTTACTTCAGACAATAATGTACTTGGTATTAAATATATTGAAATTGTATGCATATGTATGTTCTCATTCAATAAATCTTTAACTATCACGTTCGGATACGAAGTTTTGAACTCACGACCTCTTTATCAGCGAATAGTCCAATTCTTTAATTTAAAAATGGAGATAAAATTCTAATTCATTTTAATATAAATAAAAACTCATTTGATAAAATGGGAATAACCTCATAACTAATAAAATTAAAAAAGATAGTTACAATTAAAATACACGATACAAAATAACAGTTAAATACTGGTATCAATCGTTTTCGGTTTATTAACGACTACTAATTAGGTTAAATATCCCGAATTGTATCGTACAGTTATTTTTGGAGTTTTTAAGCAAAAACACGTGTTGCTGGATCACGTACATAATTATTTTTACTATGTTACTACATTCTTTGGTATTTCGTAAAATATAACGGTATTGGCTCTTCGTGATCGATATTTTTGTAGCATTTATCCTTAATCTACATCTGTTAATGGTTATTTTGAAACTTTTACATTGTTATATTTTAAAACTGTTGTTCGCTTGTTTAGCGCGTAGGTAAAAAAAATATACTGCAATGTGCCTACAAAAACGGTAAGCACCGCTAACTCAAGGGATAACAATGTTAAGTTTTTAGTTGAAATCTATCACAGGAAATTTTTTTATTGTTACAATTCAATAGGAATAGAGAGATAGTGTGGAGGCTCATCACAAAATAAGTTCGCTCATATATATCTTTTAATAAGAAAGGCGTGACGTTAAAAAGGTTTTTCATATGGTTGACTGCGTAATCAAACCTTTGTAGTATGAAAATAAAATTTCAGAGGTAACTAAGTACTAAACACACAAATCAAGTATTAACGTCAGTTTTATGATCGGTAATAATTAATTTTCATAACACTTTTAATTAACAACATAATAAAACCTGTATGGGAACTAAAGTTCTTCCCGCAGACTTGTTCTATGTAACTGAGTTGTAAATATGTTGTGTTTGCTTCGCTGATTTAAAAAGAAAAAAGTGTTCTTCTGCTGGATTCAAAGAAACGAGACTCGAGAATGATACTCGATAACGAAAACGGTATAACTGATAGGGATTGGTGCGATAACTGTTTATTTAGGTTTTTTATTTGCTCTGTACACCAGAGCTGTTGTCTATTAAATTATGTAAAAGATAAGTACATTATGTCTTAGTATTCAGACAGCGCTCGACNTGCTCGACATCTTTTAGTACTTATTTAAACTAATTTGTTTTTGACTGTGAATTTTCTGTGTTGCTCAATCTACTTTTTTCACAGTATGGCTAAAAGTTATGCAATTTAACGTAAAGTTAAAACAATTTGTGATGACCAATTAAAGTGAATATTTGAAAATAAAGGTATTTTAAATATTCGATTGCTTTAGTGTAATCTATTTTGTTGGCGAATCATTTCTTGAACTGTTAAGAATTTCTGTATACTATTTGATTGATTTTTGTCTATAGTTTCAATGATTCAGTACTGTATTTTATCAAAGCCAATACTGAAATACGTAATTCTACGGCATAAAATATAGTCAGTTAAGCATTAGCTCCTCGTTAAGGCATGCCACAGTAATTGGATGTCGTCTCGTGCGCAGACGCAGCTCAGTGATGGATAAAACCGTTCTGTTTGAGTAACAGACTTTCTTACCTTACCCACACTTTTATTCGTGTTTGAAGAAGTAACTACTATCAAACTAAAGACTAAAATTTGTGAGTCTGTCTGTTTGGTATTTGTTTATACTCTAACAGTTTGAATTAATAAGATAAAATTTGATATAGAGGAAGCTATCACCACGAATTAACACACGTGGGCTACTTTTTATAATGAGCAGATAAACGAAGAAGCGCAGTTGATTCTCGGTAGATGATTAAAATTTTGTACTAATCGAAAAAAAATATCATTACATCAAAATTTTTAAATTAGTTAGAAAACCCCCTTACCGTACGGTACCCTTAAATTTAATTATTTAACTGCAAATTTAAAACAGTAATACCAAAAACAGATTCAAATATTTCCTTGTTCCCATCACTGGCACGCGTTCGGGTGCAATCGCGCGGAAATCGCTGGCTATTACCGCTAGCAGTGAATTAAACGGCCGCACTACTTAGGAGGCGGTTACGATCCATAACTTTATAGAGAGAGAGTGTAGGAAACTGGAAAAAAGTTACGTCGGGAATCCAGGAAATAGAAGAAAACAGGTTTACTGTCCCGAGAAAGGATAGAAGATTTCAAAACAAGTGTGGTAAGGAAAAATGTACTTGTTTAAGTACTAACTGACCCGTGCAACGCCTTTTACACCAACTATATTCAAAAGGAGTTTTCGCGTCTAAACTGTAGTCCAGTCTCCATATTAATACACATGAGTTGGTTTCATCTCTTATCGGATGTGAATTCATGTTGGTGGACTCCTCTAACTCTAGTAAGAATAAACTATCTTTTTTATAGTTTTCTTAGTTATTGTTTTTGAAACCATTTTTTTGATTTCCTAAAGTGTCGCACTTTACAATTTTTATGGTTTATACTCAGAACAACAATTTGTGGAGTACACGATGTGTTACCCCACGGCCAATTTCAGCGGTTTGCCCGTGAAAGTGAACAGACAGACAAACAGATAGATAGAGTAACTTTCGAGTTAATAATACATATTAGTATAGAATTACGAATAGTAGGCAGATGTATTATATTTTTTGAACGGCTAAGGTTTTATATTAGGTTTATAAACAGCATGGACCACACAAGAATTTCAAAATTATATAAATTAATCACCGTTTTATTTATAGTTTCTATGTGCCATATTCTTAATTATTTATGTTATCTTATTCATATTTGAAATAGCTTATCCAATCATCAAACAGAAAACCGCAGTGAAAGCAATGATTCATAACATTGGAAGTTTTATGGCTAGGGTATGAATATTGATGAATCAAATAGTTTATAACTTTGTCATTTTGGTATATAGTAGCCGGACCGGGAAACTTTGTCTATGTAACTCAAAAAAAAATAACGGTTTCAACTTGCCTTGGACTTCCACAAACATTCCAAGACGATATTTAACCAAATCGGTTCAATCATTCCGAAGTTTTAGTAAAACAGCAGCAATTTATTTTGTCCTAGATCTTTCTCGCAGCTCTATACGCGCGTATGTTAGTTATTTACCACGGTAGATAACCTACATTACTGTAAAGTTTCATCAAAATCCATTCAATAACTTTAGCGTGATAGAGTAACACAAAAACATCTACACAAACTTTTTGATTTATAATATTAGTAAGTTAAGAAAATGATGAGAAATTTTAAAATATTTGAGTCAAGAATCAGAGTACGTGTAATTATTTGTACTTGGTAATGTGATGATATCTTGATGGGATACAAAAAAGGGGACTTGTTTTGCGTAATCAATCTAAATCAACATGTTTATACCGATTATGTGGTTAGGTCTTTCATTAGCACTAGCTCATCAGACATGCCATCCGTGTTCGAATAAGTTCATGCATGGCATCGTATCTTATTAATGAAATAACCGCTTTCTTGTAATATTAAGACAGGAATGCGGAAATAATTAACATACTAATATAACATATTGGATGTTTTTTATATCCGTTTCATGTATATTTGTACAGTCCCCCGCGACACTGGATATCCGTAGTGCGGGAGTTGTCTGTAGAAAAAAATTAATGTTTGACAGGTTTCAGCAGATCATCAATATCTTTTAAAGCACCTTTTCTCGAGCGTGTGACCAGTGACGTTATCCTGTTCGTGTTTAGTGGCTGTTGGCAAGTTTAGATCTAGGTACGTATATACTGACTGCGCAAAAACTTTTCCTATGTCACCCAGATTGTTATTACGAATCTACTGAATCGATTTTAATCAATGAGGTATCTCATCTCATATTAAAATCGGTTCAGTAGGATACAGATATACATCGACTGGCGCAACATACAAATATACATAGACTGGCGGTACATACAATTATGCATAGACTGCCAAAAATACCCTTAGTTCTGGCTTCACCATAGTCTGGTAAAAAGCTGTTTTTTAACGATGGCAATGATTGGATAAATTACGGTCAACTTTCGGCATTGGCTTCAGATTGTCTTACTTCAGAGTCGGATATTTGCCTTTTGTTTTGTTTGGCAGAGATTCCAAATTTCTGATAGCAGTGTAACAGTGGTATTTCTTTGAATTTTAACTGACTTAAAAGGAAGAGGTGGTTTTTTTATGATTGTTACCTCAGGATTTTTGACTGGGTGAACCGATTCTTTTTTTGAAGTGAAAACTTCTTTAGTGGCGTTGTACACCTTTTTGTGATGGGTAAAAAATGTAACACTCGTGTCAGGGCACGTGACCTAATCAAAAATTAGTAAGACGGAGGGAGAGTAGACCATAAATTGTCATGTTTGTGTACGACAGCGCAATAAATTAATATTGTTTCTTTACCACATAAATGGATAGTACTTTTATATGGATAATTAAAGCAATGTGTGCAAAATTATTCCCTAACCATTCCAAAATATCAAAAATGCACAACGTTAATCACTTCCTGTAAACACTTCTGCCGGCACTCCCGGAGCGCAACTTTTTTATTTGAAAGCTGATGCTTCCTGTATGATCCCATTTTGATTTAGTCCAGTTCTGACAATGCCATTCATGAAAAAACTATATAAGTTTTCGATATGCATTAAGTGTGTGCACAACAAATAGACGAATAAATCAATATCACGCTAACAGATACCGATGGTTTTTATTTTATTTGAAAGCCGGTGCTTCCCGTGTGGTCCCACTTTGATATGGTCTAGTTCTCGAAGTCGGTTATTTTAGCAGTAACCTTAATTAACAATAACCTTATCAGCATGTAATGTTATGCCAAACGTAGGAATTGAAACATGGGAATGTGTTTAGTTTTACGTAGAATGCATTTGGTGTCGGATTGCAGACGGGTGTTAAATGTAATAAGAAGCAATGACGGTACTATTACCGGGAAAAGTTAGTATATAAACTGTTCTTGCAGAGAACAGATCAATTATAAAAAGTATATAGAAGATATTAGCGACATTTGAGAAAAAAACCATATAAAAAATAATGAATTACCAAAATGTATGTACGCGCATAACTTCCGATCGCCTGGATGGATAATATGAATTTTGTAACTGTTTTGTAGCGTGGGAAACTATTAAACAAAAAGGCATTAACGAAATCCTTACAGTTATTTTTTAATTTTATCTTTAATAATATCTGACTGCTCGTTGGTCTAGCGGTTAGCGTAAGCGACTGCCGATCAAGAGGTCACGGGTTCGATTCCCGGGTCGGACTGAAAAAAAAATCTTAACAGCGGCATGGGCACGGGCGGGATACACCAACATCTTCCAAGCAATAGAATAATCAAGCATAAACTATAATGTTGGACATAGGGCTAGCCTGAAGCCTCTACACAACAACCAGTTTTGTACTGCAATAATATCTAATCTAATATCTAATTAAGTTAACTTTATTTTCCAAATAATTTCTTTACAGTTTTACCCGAGTGTATGGTATCTGCTAAGCCCATAAGGGTCATAGCGTTGCCTTACTGAATGTATCAATAAAGATTTTATCCAATTCAAACATATTTGTTGTATTGTTGAATAAAAGAAACCGATTGATTGATTCAGATCCAAAGTATTGGCAGGGAACTACCGATAGAACTAAAAACTTATAACCTAGAACGTTATTTGTCAAATTTATGTTTAAAATTATAAAATAAAAAATTATGAAATTAAAATTATGAACATCAAACGTTATTTCCCCTACCAGAAAGTGCTCATTGCGGCAGAAGAAGTTTTGTGACGTCAGCATGTCGGTCACGCGGTGTCGCGAGCTCATAAGATTTTCTCCTACCAAAAAGTGCTCAACGCGGCTAAAGAATTTTTTTCTTCATAAATAGACAGTTATAAGGACTGCCGATAGAAGTGAAAACTTATAACTTTGAATGTTGTAAAATTATTGTGTAAAATTAGATGTTTCATAATTTTTGAATTAGAATTATCAACATAAAACATTAGCTTGTCGGTGACTCGCACCCATAAGATTTTCCCTTTTCCCTTTCCTATTCCCTTACCAAAAAGTGCCTAACGCGGCCAAAGAAGTTTTGTAAGTCAATTTTCACTTCAAAAATTTATATACTACCTCGGTTGCGCAATGGTAACGTATGCGACTGCTGTGCTTGAGGAGTCAGGTTCGATTCGGGTCGGAGCAAATGTTTGTATGATCTGCAAATATTTGTTTCGGAGTTGGGATGTTTTCTATGTTTATATGTATAAAAAAGAGTATATATGTATTTTATTTATTTATATCAGTTCTGCTTAGCTTTTGGCCTAGATGGCGTTGTGTTTTAGATGTCTGAAATATTTATTTATATAACATATTTAGTATTAGGTAGGATTCCAAGGGAAGAACAAAAAGCCCATTTCGAAAACACACAACTGAAATGATAATGTGCCATAAATTGTTATCTAAACACAGTCGTGAGAAATTACATTTTCTGTTTAAACACTCGAGTTAATTACATATTCACTTCGTTCATTTATTTACCTAGTGCTTTGTATTTGTATGGTATTTATTCTTTATTGTACACATTGAAAATACAAGTATGAACAAAATACAAGGAAGTGTCATGTACAAAAGGCGTGCTTAACCCAACATTGAGTTTTCTGCCAGCAAACCCTGAGTGAACAGAGGATAGTGGAGAAATGTAAGGGCATAGTTATGCGTATTTAAAAGAAACGAATATAATAACAAATTAAAAAGATAATAATAGTGATTTATAGACATTGATTTTATAACTACAGTTGAATACCTTATGCATATTAGTAAACACATACGATATTCATTCGCAAATACATACATACATACACATATAAATGTTCCGTAACAATGTATGTAAATTACATATAATCATATCATTTACGGTAAATTGGTCTTCCTTATATTCATTTTACAAACACAAGAAATAACAGTATTTTAAAAGAAGATTTACGTGTTTTGTTATGAAATAGATGGCAAACGAGCCGACGCATTGCCAAATGGAAAGCGATTAGAGCCGCCCATGGGCACACAACACCAGAGGCGTCACAAGTGCGTTGCCAGCCTTTAGGGGATGGGAAGGGGAATGGGGTAGGGGCCTCCGGTATCCTCACTCACTCGGTAAAACGGTGGTATCACTGGTAGCCGGCCCATTCATACTGAAGCGTGGCTCTCCCACGTCTTAAGGAAGTGAAATGTGTAATGTGTGTACAAATAGACTGATAAATGCTGTTGATAATAATGTTGATGATTACTACTAGTAATTGTGATAGAAGATCAAATATAAATGAGTGAAAAATTTTCATACCAAGTTAAACTTCTGACTTGCATCTGTAACGTGGCAATAATCCCGCCGGTCATTGAACCATCTCAAATAAGACGATTTCAAGCAGGAAATCTATTTAGATGTCGTATTGTGTGGGCTTAGGATAACCTTTGACAGTCTGAGTGGTTTCTGGAGCATCAGATCATCAGTACAAGTGCAGTGATAAAGCGCTCATTCGTCTGGTGGTTAGTAAATGATCATTGAAACCTTCTGTCGTAAGATAGCTGTTGACCTAATTTGTTCAAACAGAGAATTTGTTCATACTTATGTAGCGGAGAACGAAAAATTATTGACTATCTGATATAATTATATCTGAGTAAGTGGCGCTCATAGCCCAGTTGCACTCGGTGATTAGAAACAATCATCGAGGGTAAGCAACGATGGCGCGGTCAGTACCTGGATGGGTGACCGCTGGTGGCATGTTACCATGAACGTCTCCGTGATTCGGATGTCACGTTAAGCAGTCGGTCCCGGTTGTTATCATATGATAACAGTCGTGAAGCTTAGTTGGAGGCCTTCGGGCGGCTTGAAAACATCCAACGGCAAGATTTACGTAGCCACAACGTATTCTTGCCAGTCCCCAATCCGCACTTGGCCAGCGTGGAGACGTATGGCCTTAACCCTCTCCTTAGAGGAGACCCGAGCCCAGCAGTGGGACATTATGGGCTGTAGTAGTAAGCTTGAATCTATCTAGAACGTATTTCTATTATATCAAAATAGTAATTTGTAGTTAGTTAGCTCTCACGAACTGTTTATAATCGAAGTATTTCTAAAACCGCTAAACCGATTTTGATTTTTTTTTGAACAAGTACATAATTACTTTTTGGTAGTGACGTAATCTGATTTGAACCAAATTTTAATCATTTTTTTACCATATCCGAAAACAGCTTAGATATATTTAGACCTAAGACCACACAGTTTATGCTATGATTGACCTCTGAATAACAGTGAAACTTGTAGTAACACGCTAACTATTATTAAAAGTACCATGGTAGTTATTCTAGTTGGTCAAAAACAAATATAATTATAACCATTACATAATAGGTACAAACCTGTGCTTGTTTGAGTCGATGCTCCGTGCGGTGTACAGCCAGTAGTGGAGTGACTCTGACCAACAGCCTCCACCATGGCCAGTCCCGTACAGCGAGGAAGGCTCGCACGTTGCGTTGTACGCAACGCGCTGCAGTGTGTTGTGTACGCAAGCGCTGAGCGCGACGTCGCGCCAGCAAGCCCCGCGCACGCGCTTGTAAGCGTACCAAAACGCGCGCAAGCGCAGCGTCGCGGCGTGCATCCAGCTCGCCCACGACGCCGCCGCGGAACATAATCTAAAACAAAAGAAATAAATGCGTTAATTATTTTTTCGCCTCATGTTAAGCGTTTACCGCCGCCCATGAACATACGCAACACCAGAGACGTCCTAAAAGCGCGTCATTTTAATTTCATAGTAATCAGTCATAACAATTCGCTACTGGCCACAGTCCTCTCCTTGCAAAAGAGATTATACAACGCTGGCCAGATAGTTTGCTATAACGTGTCTGATAGCATTTATTTACCTTTGAAAAATCAAATTATTTTCTTACATAGGAATATGAGTGCTAAAAGAATAACATATCTATTATTCAATGTTGTTAAAGTCACAATGAACTTGACAGAAACTCAACAATAACACGTTTGAAAATAACCAACGCTATGTCTTAAGGGATGTTACACAAATTAGTATTTATTTCACTTCCATCACGTTTTATTACGATTAGTTTTGTAACAGTTGAGAAATCAAAATCAGCTAACAAAAAAATATTCTTTAACATGTTTTATTCAATATATATATTTTTATCTTCTCTTTATTCTGTTTTAAAAACAACTGCCACACTAAGAACATTCCTGGTACTTCACAAAAATATATGCAAAAAGGACACAAAGTATACCCAGATCCTAATTTGAACCCATAAAAGTTTTTTGTGACAAAACTTCAGACTAAATAGAAAGTAGCGAGACTGTCGCTGAAACCACTCCAGCATTCATGCAGTCGTTTTTATTTTCAGATCGATCTATATAATCTATAGATTATGTGTAAGCAGGTATATCACCTTCCGACTACCTTTATTCTATAACTTTAATATGACAAACATAAACTCTTCTAACCTCTCTGTTTTTTAACGGAAGAGGCTGAAACGATTACCTGGATCACCTGGCATTACGTGCCGCATATTGAGATCGGTGCCCTTTGAAATACCCAGAATCAAAGTGAATTGGGGCTCGCTAATCTCTTTCTTTCGGTGAAAAAGAATAAAATAATTGTTTATACCGATTTTATTTTAAGGCTAGGCATCACTTCGTTCCAGCCGATCTATTTATGCTTAAGTATGATAACAACATAGTATCGTAGGTACAGTCGTACATCTAGAGGTCACATAAAGATGTAAAATATCTAAAACGTCTATTTATATACTTAACAAATGATTCACACTGATAAAGACAAGTAATATGACTTTACAAAATAATTTTAATGAGGAACATTTGTCATCCATATCTGCGCGTTATATATATGGAGCCGCTACTGTCATCCTACGATAAGTTCCGTAGCATCCATAATAATTGTAAACATCCACACATAAGCAATAATAACGTTGTTTCGGATAATTATTTATAATTTAGATCAACAATAGTTAAGTTATAATTAGTTTGAATATATATTTGATATTAATTGTGTGAGAATTGTCATATCTTTGTTCGTGTATGTTCGTACTGATTTTATAGTTTTAACTTTGAAAGATACTAATCAAGTTTGTTTTATGATGTTTTATTTGACTGCCTCGGTGGCGCAGTGGTAGCGTATGCGACTGCTGTGCTAGAGGTCTCGGGTTAGATTCCTGAGTCGGACCAAAAGTTTGTATGATCTGCAAATATTTGTTTCAGAGTTTGGGTGTTTTTTATGTATAATATGTATGTATTTACAAAAAAAAGTATATATGTATTAATATCAGTTGTCTAGTACCCATCGCACAAGCTCTGCTTAGTTTGGGACTAGATGGCATTGTGTTAAAATGTCCGAAATATTTGTTATTTTATTATTATTATTTATTTTCTCTTTACCCATTGTACAGATATAAATCAATCTATAGAATGAGTGTAAATCTATTTTTTTCTTGAGAATTTGTTTGTGTACTATGAACATTCGACTTGATTTATCAGTTGAAGACCTTTAAAGTATAATACTTGTGCTATGCATGTTTAACGTTGGATAAGACACGTTTTGTAGGTACGTTATCTTAGTGGTTTAAATATCAACGTCACTTTCTACATGTCAGAGTATTATGGGATGAATCCCCACATAGGATAACACTGAGCTATGCACAAATAGTTGTTCTGAATTTGGTTATACTTTGAGTCCATTTGATGAATATTTGTATATACCTAGTACGCGTAATGTCTTTATAAAAAATAAAGATGTTAAAACAGCTTGAATACGTTTATCAGAGGCCAAAATAAGGGTACAGCAGAAAAGTCCACAATATGAAATGTCAATTGATAAGTCTGACTCAGGTCTGAGTGACTTGTAGCGACAAATCAAACGATTTGCAGTAACATCTCTTGAAACTGGATTACACCGTTTTACTAGTGTATGTTCAACTAAGCGTGTGCAAAGTTACCGGATAATGTCAGTAGATAAATATCTGAGTGACTTGGATAGTACATCCATACATATCTATTTTTTATAAAATAGGGGGCAAACCAGCAGATGTATCACCTGATGGGAAGCAATTACCGCCGCCCATGGACACCCGCAACGCCAGAGGCGTCACAAGTGCATTGCCGGCCTTTAGGAGATGGGGAGGAGAATGGCGGGAGGGATTGGGGAATGGGCCTCCGGCATCCTCGCTCATTTGGTGAAATACGCTGTTTCACACCGGTTTTCTGTGAGGCGAATCACTGCGGTTGAGCCGGCCGATTCGTGCCGAAACGTAGCTCTCCAACGGCCATATGATAATTAACGGCCTTAATTAATTCGTATTGAAAAAGATCTTAATTTATTTTACTTTAATAGGAGTAATTGTTTTATTTACAACTAATACTAGTCAAATATGAAGATTAAAATTGACCCTGCATATCAATGAAAGTATTGTATCAATTATATTGAAAAAACTTGAAAAAATATACAATCTCCAGTTTCAACTAGATAACCTAATTGAAAACGGCCGTTAACGTATTCGAGAGGAAATGGCGGTCGAATTTTGACTACAATTAAGTTTCAATTTCTATAGATTACTTCATTGGCTGGTATAATTAGAGCTATGTTTATACATTTTTACGTAGCATGACAGGTTCAGTGTGTAGTGGACGAATGTAACCGGTTTTATGATATTTTTAAACTTGTAACACTTCTCACATCCAAAAATTTTAAGTATTCTAATGTCATTTCTTATAAATGTATATTAAGATTATTTTTGATACCTATTAAATAAAACATTATCGTAATTACACAGATACTTACATTTTTTTACAAACTATAATTGTTTCATTTTAGTACTCTCAAACGACTAATATATTTAAAATATATCTATTAACTTTCATAGTGATTATTATTATACGTACTGTCATTATTTCTAACAAAGTGATGCTGACAGCTCATAATCGATCAATTAATTTTAAGTATTTTATATTTAACATCCCTCCAATCACTGTGAAGCTACTAATAAATAATGTATTTAAAACAAATAGTGTTCTACTTCGTCTGCTCCGTAGCATAATCAAAGTCTATTGCAAGTCTAATTCAACACTGATTATGACAGATTGTTATGTCAAACAAATGAATGAATTTCCTCCTTGACATTTGATTTACAACCTCTTGTGCCATATAAACTTCCAGCCAATTCGATAATATTAAGAGCTCATTACAGTCCACTAGGCCTAAAACTGGGTTACACGCCTAGAAATGGCCTCGGTAGCAATGACACAATAGCCCATAGCTCTTATGGTAAGAGAATTTATTGTTGTACTGCAGATGAACAATCGTTTATGAATTGGTTAATTAATGTTTATTATATTATGTGATGTATTTTATGAAACTGGGTTTATTGAGTATAAATATTGTTTTATAGTGAATCAATTAATGTGCTGCGTGTGAGATTTGGCCGACAATTAAAGGTCATGAGCAGAAATTATATACAACGGAGATGCGTTTGTTGCGCTGGTCGGGAAGGGTTACCATTAAAGACAGAGTGCGAAATGCACATATCCGGTAAAGTTTCAAAGTGGCTCCCAAAACCTATTAAAATTTTCGAAGCTAGACTACGCTGGTATGGTCACATTATGAAAAAACCAGACGATCACGTGATTAAAAAGTGCCTTTCCATCGCCAAAAAAAGAAGGGCAAGAGAAAGGCCTCAAACGACCTGGGTGTCAAAAGTCCAAAGGGACATAAAAATATTGTGGCTGCACGAAGAAGACGTTCGAGATAGAGGTAAATGGCGTTGCATGATTGGGATAGCCGACCCCGCGTAACGGGATAAGGCGAGGCAGAAGAAGAGAAGTATTAATGTTGGTCACTGTACTTATTTTTTGTTGCCGAATTAATGGGTTTACGAGGATTGCAATTTAAGTATGGGTGTTTCGTGATATGTCCTTCGTAGCAGTACTTTTGTTTCTAGTACTTCGATTTTGTGTTACCAGTTAGCTTTATCGTCATTACTTGTAAATATTTTTATTAGATTTCAGCAAAAAGCCATACTTCGTGCGTATTGAGAATATTTCTTAAATGTCCTTAAGTATCTACACAATGTATCCTCAAAAAAAAACAAAATTTTTATAATTTATTTAATACTTAAGTAACAAATGTGTAACCTGGTCATCTCTCAAATTTGCAATACCTGGAAAAGGCTACTAAGTTGAGACAACCTACAACATAAGATCACAAAATGTACGTACACTTAGTGAGCAATAATTTGAATTTGACTGAACATGAACGACAAAACTAAAGTTAATAAATTACAGTTGTACATAAATGTAACGTTATTTATTAAGTAAAACATGTAAATGAATTAACTACAAAACTCCATTAATCCATTCGTAGGGAAGTTATGTGTATAAAGAGGAGAGTGGCCATATTGTTACATAAATGACTTTCGTTTTGTTAATGCGGCGTAGCACAATAACTACACATGCGATTGCCCCCTTTCAGCGTTGAACAATGCGTTTTATGGTAGTCGGTTCTACTATTTTGCGAGGACCGTAAATTGAATGATATGACTATTTATGATGAAACCCCAATTAATGTTGATTGCATTAGTAGGTTTTAAAAAAAAATATGTCACAGAAATGAATCTTGGTAAATTGAGCACACACGCTGATTTCTTAAAAACAATCTTTTTACACAATCTATTAAATATGTTACACACACATACACATTTAACTACTTACAAATGTATAGTACTTAGCTGGGCAATCGGTTCGAAATTTCTTTTAATGAACTATCATCTATCCAAACTACAATACAACGGTTTTTTATGGAATAGGAGGCAAACGAGCAGACGGGCCTTTGGGGGATGGGAGGCGGATGGGGGAGGGGTTGGGGTTTGGGCTTCCAGTATCCTCACTCACTCGGTGTAACATTGTGCAACCGCTGTACACATCGGATTTCTGTGAGGCCGTTTTATCACTCCGATCGAGCCGGCCCATTCATGTCGAAGCGTGGCTCTCCCACGGTGATGGTATAGATGGTTGATGGTTCACGTCGTACGATGATGGTTCAGATTAGCTTAAAGGATTTTAAATTAACTCTTTCCGGATTATTACGAATATCTATCAATACTACTAATGAATTTTGTTTTAATTTTTTTTTGTGAAGTCCTATTGATAGTCTGCCCCCAGATCATTTCGTTTGCTAATTCGTTTAGCATCAGCTTAGAGGTATAATAGTAAACGGCATTAAACTGACAGAAAGCATACATGTACACTTACTTTCACATTGTAAATTATATTTTACTTCAAAATGAGGACACGGTTCAATTAATCTTTACATAAGTGAAAACGTAGTGTTTTTATGTGTTTACAATTTTTGTTCTTTTAAAGATGAACTTTTTTCCAGTTTAAGTGTTTAATAATTTACTATAATAATACCATTTTAATCTTGACTGTCAAAGTGACACTAAACGTCAAAGTGCAAGTTTACTTGTTTCCAATTTAGTCAATTCTCCTGTCAATTCTCACGGTTCAAAATAATTGCTCAATATTATGTTGGTTTTTGAACTGTAAGAAAAACAATGTTTTATATCGAACAAAAACTTGTTATTTAATTATAACGTTTTTTAATACAAAAGACGTATCCCGGATGTGAATCAAGTTCTAAAAACTTAATAGTTTTTGATGTTATTTGACATAGACGATGAAATTATAAATGAGTTATTACAGTTTGTTTTAAGAATAATATTTACATATTGTTATCTAAATACATAATTACATTATGTATATTTATTTACTCTTTTAACTCAAGTTCCCACGGTTGGTCTAATGACTACAGTGGTCGCCGCGCTAAGTGTTATGGGACAACGCTTTGTGTGATTCACAAATTATTGTTGTTGTTCTAAGTCTGGGTGTCCTTTGTGTCCGGTTCATGTATTTTTGTAAAGTACCCCGCGACACAAGACGTATATTCCTAAAGCAGGAGTCGTTTTAATAAAATAAAACTAATAAATTCTATTTAAATCTTTTCAGCGGTAAATTCGGGACTTGGTAAAACACGTGTACCTATATATTCGTCTTTCAATATTTATTACAAATACTATGATCGATGTTTTTATTTATAAAAAAAACTTAATAATAAATATTAAAAAAAAACCAAGTAGCTTAAACAATGTAACTGTAATGCGTTTGATTCTAGAATGTATGTATGTATTTAGCTTTATATGTTCGTAGTTTCACATATATTATCTGGTTAGCTTTAGCTTTCTCCGGGAAAACGGCTCAGGAAAGTAAGAAATGTTCATACAAGCTGTTGTTTAGAAAGCTATAATTTCTTCGACAAGTACTGGAATAGGATATTTCCTTAGCCGTAGAAAAGAACTAAGTATAAATGATTTTTCCTATGGTGTTAGTCTGCAATTCATCTACGTATAAACTTTCAGAAGCCCTAATTTCTAATTTCTTTCAAGATTTGCTTGATAAGACTTGAAAAGTTGGGTATGGGCCTCCGGTATCCTCATCCACTCGGTGAAACACAGCTCTAGAGCTATTTCACACTGGTTTTCTGTCAGGCCATGGAATTATTCCGGTCGGGCCGGCCCATTCGTGTCGAAGAATGGCACTGTAACGAATCTGATTATTTTTATTGCTTGCTGAAAAGCAATGAATGATTTGCTTAATACCGTATTTCTGCAAGACCGAAATTAAATATTTACATAGGTAATATCTACCCTTGTGGTGACGGATTGAGCATACATAGACTCACCACTTTTATTTATTCCATGGCTGACGTAAGCGTCGACTATGCAAGACAAAAGCAGTGCAAAGAGAAATAAAACAAACCCTATACCAATCCATCTGGCTACCATGGTATAGTAGACTAAAACCTTCCTCTAAAGAGAGGCTCTTAGGTCCAGTAGTAGACTATTGACGGCTTTTGATATGATGCTGAAGTATCACATATAAGAACGGATAGAAAGTGAACGAATCACAGAGTAAAATCATGAAATTCAATAATAAAACATAGCATTACAACCTGTGTGTTATATCATATAATTATACAGATGATAAAATGAAAACAATAGGCGTACCAACATAATTTTCTCGTGAAACACGTAACAGTTATGGTTATAGCTACATGGTCAGTTTACATGTCGTGTTGAAAGTATTCATTTGCTTTCTCAGTTACTTCATACTCGAGGAAAGTTGGAATTAACGAGATTTCGGGTTTAGATCATATTATTACACAACGAAAACATGGACATCGCCAATCGATTGATTTACATGTGTGTTGTCGTCGATCCTCGGATGTCGACTATTTATCAACAGCTTAATTAGCACAGTTTTTAAAGACTGGAAATATTCTCTCTCACTTGCACGGTATTTTTTCATTCAAATTGTTGGAGCCGTTTCCGAGATTCAGATTATATAATATATATAGTAACTGCTTGTTTAAATGTAATTAGATGTCTAATTATCAATGTTATCAACTATCATCTATGATAAAACGTTCAAGTTAAGTACTAGGCGCACATAAACGTTAGGAATCAACTCACGTTTCGTAAAGCGTATCGTCAGCATTTCAAAGCGCGTTAGACTTATCACTGCTGATATTGTAACAGCATATCAACACGTACAATTCAGATAAATAGTTGAACGCATCGTCTGTGGGGAATTAAAAGAGGGTTGTATGAATTCTGTTACAGCAATGTCTTGAATGGAAATAGACAGCAAAACGAATGGGTAGTCATTTTATAAGGGTAATGCTTTCTTTTTGGTACTTGAATTACTTCTAGTTGCTGTTGAGGCACTGGTTTTTAAATATTCATTTTTTAAACTTATTAATATTTTTTTTGGTAGTATCTATGACCATAGAATACCTAAGACCAATTTGGTTGTGCTCTAGTACCTGTAAGGTACCTAAATAATGTTTCATTATTAGTATCATAATTACATATATTTTAACTTTATTTACAACTAACTAGCTGACCGAATTTTTATTTCATTAATATTTTCTAAATTTCGGTAAAACTTGTTCATATATTCATACTCTTCTCACCTTCCTACGGAAAGAGTATAGACGTGGTCTTAGAAAACATAACACTTCCGGTTTCCTTTTAATTTTCTTCTATACAAAGCCTGACAGTAACAAACATACAGAAAAGAATCATTCAATTTGCTGTAGTCGACCGAAAGCTATGTAAGTACAAAAAATACATTTCGGTGATTCATTTTTATTTACATAGATATGTACAGAGGTCAAATGAACGACCAACTTAATGGTACAAGCATTTCTTCCAGTCTCCTATAAGTTAGTTTAAATACAGCTAAATCTTAACAAATCCCCATTATTATTTAAATTTTGGTAAGTAATTAAAAACTACATAGAAATAGAATGCTACTGCATGATATTTGGAATCAATTAAAATTCACGATTCCCCGATTATAACGGCGCCTTCAAACCAATCTAGTTTTTGTATCTACTAACGAGCAAAATATTTTCGCATACCAACGGTTTTCTAATATATCTTTAATAAAATCCAGTCATAGTACCCATTGCAAAAAAGAATAAAGGTATCAACAAGATTTATAGCGTCTATTTTCCTAAATTGAACAAGCTAATAGACCAATCAAATAAAATCATTTATAATACACCCACAAGGGTCATTGGCCTCAGAATATAAAGCAAATGGACCATTTTAAACCAGCATTGATCATACAAGGCCATATAATATAAAAAAGAGTAACTAATTCATATACAAAACAATCTTTACTAACAATACGAGTGACTTGTATTTGTAATCGACTTTCTCGGAGCGAACAGTCAGACAATATGTATTCAGCTAAATATTAATTGCGTTCATTGTAACTGACGAAGTACAAATTAAAATATATAATTATATACGATGATTGGTATACTTTTTATATAATATTATTGGGCAGGGAAAAAAGTGAAATCGAAATGCATCGTAATTAGAATCGTAACAACTAATGACGTTTTGGAATTAAATTGATAGATAAAATATATAATAAGTAACAATTACATACTTAAAAAGGAACGTGATTATAAAATCACTGACAGGCTCTAATTAGTAACCTACTGCTGGACATAGGCCTCTTCTAAAAAAGGAGGTTTTGGGCCACCATATTCGTATAGGGTTTGTGTCAAATTTTACTCTGCAGTGATTATTATTTTATTTTTAAAGACTACTCCCATTATGATGATGCATTAGGAATAAATCCTGTGTCGCGGGGAACTTTACAAACATACATTAAACGGACACAAAGGACATCCAATCTACAATTTATAGATCATCCAGAGTGTTGGACTATGCAGGATTAGAAACCACAACAATCAACGCAGTAGGATGTGGCATGATGAGTGCTTAAGGCACTTGGCCAACAGTACTGTCGAATTTCCCTAAGTTATGACAGAAAAGAACTTATATACCTTTGTTTCATATTTAGAAAACCTATTATATTAAACAAACACAATTTGCACAATGCAACCCTAATAATAACAGTTTACAAAATCGCATACGAATCCGGATACAAAGTTGTCGATCAGAATGAAAACATTAAGGCTCATGGAATTGTACGAATGGTATAATTTATACAATTCCATAACCATCAGTAATGTTTAAAATTATTTTACAATTATGAACAATCATTCATTGACATAATCGATATGTTTGTATCATTTCGTTTTAATAGATTCGTTTTCAACTCATTACAATATTGTTGATATTGGCTGTCAGTCGGACATTTTTGTAAACTGATTCAGAAAAACGAGCAACTAAAACTGATTTTTAAACTGTTTTTAATTCCCATTTTATACGAAGATTTAAAAAAGACTTTTTAGGGCGGATCACAGCTTCTCGATTATTGGGAATATTTCTGACAGACTCCAAAAAAGATGTTAGGTGGCAGTAACTTTTGTGTTTTTACTATTTCACCGATTTCTCGATCGAAGTTAACGATTTAAATAGTTTAAACTGTATTCGACTGCCATTGATCATTTCAAGCAATAATTTGTAATAATTCATATAAATTTAAGTAAACAAACAAAATTAAAATATCGTAGTACCCGTTGCTTTAAGCTAAATGTTGTTGTTTTGCACCAATAAAGAATTTTCTTTTTTTTTTTTTATATTTAACCTGCCAAAATGACTGCCCTGCCTGATGGAAAGCATGAGCAGAATCCAAGAGTGGTGGTCACCATCCTCAATGCGAAAAAGAACAATGCAGCATGGTGACCCACACTATGGCGGCCTGGGGGGAAGGGGGATGGTGAGGGAGATAGGGAGCGTTGGATCGGGGTATGGGCCTCCGGTATCCTCACTCACTCGATGAAACACAGCGTAAGCGCTGTTTCACACCGGTTTTCTGTGAGGCCGTGGTATCACTCCGGTCGAGCCGGCCCATTCATGCCGAACGTATACAAATTATCAAACTTTTAAGTGGCTATGCTAATTAATGTTATTATGTTTATTTAGTGACAGTGCTGATGATGTCTTTTACAGAACTGAGCCTCTTTATAGCCCAGGGCAACTGACCATATTTTCTTAGAAAATAAGATGCATCCATTGATGTGTTTGTTTTTCTTATTTGACTTCCATGAACGTTTCTTAATGACGGAAAGCTGCTAGACAAACTAAAAGTTCAAAACTAAACGGACAGAACTGATTAACTACGGAACTCGTCTGACATACTTTAGTGAAGCACGCGATCATGAATGATGACTATTTGACTTTTAACTAAAGGTACCGTTGACAACTACTGTTGGAAGCCGTTAGGTTACGCAGATTAAAATGACTCCTTAAGACAAGAATTGATCTGACACATGATTGCATATACTAACAAGAGAATGTTTAAAAACTATAACCCGACTATGTAAAAAGTTTTGATAAAATTTATATTTTTTTTATGGTATGAGCGGTAAACGAGCAGACATATCGCTTGACGATAAGCGATTACCGCCGCCCATGAACACACGCAACACCAGAGGCGTCACAAGTGCGTTGCCACCCTAGGGGGATGTGGAGGGGGATGAGGGGAAGGGTTGGATATTAGGGTACTCACTCGGTGAAACACATCGCAGGTGCTATTTCACACACGTTTTCTGTGAGGCCGTGGTTTTACTCCGATCGAGCCAGCCCATGAATGCTGAAGCGCGGCTCTCCACGGTCAAAAGCCTACGTCACCTGGACTATTATTACGAATCTATTGACACCTCGGTGTTAGTGCCGGTGGAACATACAAACATCACAAACCGGAAAAGCTATAACCCTTTCTTTTGGCATATAGTCGTGAAAAAAAAGGCAAATTTAAAATTATTATCTTTAGTTTGACTTACAAAGGCGAGGCGTCTTATTCCACAGTCGCTTACGCCAACCACAGCCAACGAGGCAGTCAATTGCGACACGGTTGAATATGGTTGGTGATACTGCTATTGTTAATCGTTCATTACACTTACAATGATTGCTTATCTCCTTAAAACAAGAGAGTATCTTATGAATACTTACATCAACTGCATAACTAATTAAAACTTTCTCTGAATACTATTGCAAGAGAGAAATCAAAGACTAGGCAATACTGGTATTTATTTAGAAGTAGACAATAACAATTTTTTTTATGTATAAGCTGCCAAAATGACTCTGCCCTGCCTGAGGAAAGCATGAGCAGAATCCAAGAGTGGTGGTCACCATCCTCAATGCGAAAAAGAACAGTGCAGCATGGTGAGATGTTTTTTCACGCCCCGCTTATATTTTTTATATTTATATATTATTATATTGTCCTAAACGTTGCAAAGGATAAAGCTATCTCCGAGAAAGTTGCATACGTGATACGCATGTAATAATCGAATCTAACCTAATATCTAATTTGGAGGCAATTTTGAAAATGGCCGACGTGACCGAATAAATTGAAGCTGAGACGGACAGAATTCGAATAGAAGTGAAAGACATGATTTTGAATACAATAGGAGTTGTTATAACATCGTATACGTGATTCATGTTATAATAGAATCTATGTCTGTGCATTTAGCGGTAATGTGATTACTATTTTGGTTATGTAAATTAAATTGACTGTTTTTTTAGCACCAAACTAGGCAGGACAACAGTACTGCAAAGGAATGACTTGAAACAAACCGTACAGGATTACTTTGAAGTTTTCCTTCATAGTAAATCTGAAATATATAGGTCGCTTTTTATATTGACTGCCTCGGTTGCGCAGTGGTAGCGTACGCGACTGCTTTCCATGAGGTCCCAGGTTCAAGAATCCTGGTTCGGAATGTTTGCACGATCTTCAAATATTTGTTTCGGAGTTTGGGTGTTTTCTATGTATAGTATGTATGTATTTACAAAAAAAAGTATTTATGTATTCTTTTCTATGTATAATATGTATTTAAAAAAGAAGTATACATGTATTTATATCAATTGTCTAGTACCCTTAATACAAGCTCTGCTTAGTTTGGGACTAGATGGCGTTGCGTGTTAGATGTCCGAAATATTTATTATTATTATTATGTGGAGACGGATTGAGAACATGACGTGCCACCTATTCTTCTTATGCATGCCATTAGAAGAAGTCGGCTAAGAAGGATAACTACGTATGACAACCACACTGCATACAGACACTAGACACAAACCCTTAACCAACCCGCCTGGCAAGCGTGATATAGTAGCCCTTAACCTCCTTTCTATAGATAGGCCAACGTCCAGATATGGATCATTATAGGTTGTTGATGATGTTGTTGACTAANCGCCCCGGTCGAGTCGACCTGTTCGTGTTGAAATCAGCGTGGTTCTACTACTTTTAATCAGCGTGACTCTATTTCCTATAAAAATTTTCCTGTCCAAGGTAAGGAAACTCTACATCGGGTGTCCACGTAATATTAGCTGTTATATTGTGACGATAGAAAGTTACAATCGAAAGTGTAGACTTGTTATTTGCGATGCATCACGTACAACCAAGGCAGCCTAAGAATTCACAATGTGGAAAGCTGATACTCGAATTGCTTCCAAGTGTTGATGTCACTCTAGGTGAAAGACAGCCCGAGGTTTTCACCAGAATGTTAAATTATTCCTGGTGATACTAGACATCGTAATAACTATCAGTAAGTTTCTTTTATAAAGTCGAAGAGTTGTCAAGTAGTCTATAGTCTTATATAAAGTACTTGTTATTTTTATTAAGTGGCGTCAAGTGGCTAGCGTAGTATAGATGCCTGAAATCTCCTTTCTATGTTCAGGCCCAAGTACCATAGTAGATTATTAAAGGTTAATACTATAAATAAAACCCTGTAGTTTTGCATTTAATTATTCCATTTTAATTGGAATTCCGTTTAATCCGTCAAAACGCGGGAGTACATCGAGAGCAAAATTATACTAATAATATAATTTTTATATATATATAATAATAATACATACTAAACAGGGTGAGACGGTTCTTTATGTCCGAGCATTCATGTCTTCTTTATAAGACCCAGGTTCGCTCGTGCGTGGAGTACCGTTCCCATCTTTGTGATGCTCTCCGCTCATCCGCTCGATGCTCTCGACCGGTTGCAGCGGCGAGCAGTCCGCATAATCAACTGGCCCGATGTCACCAGTGCCTCTATGGCAGTTCTCTACCGCCTTTACCATGGAGAGTGCTCTGAAGAGCTCTTCCAATTGATCCCACCTTCTCCCTTCCTCTACAGAACAACACGTGCTGGCCTCGGAAGTCACTGCCTTAGAGTCGTAGAAATACGCACACGAANTGAATAAGATTTGGAGAATGTTTTTTTAAAACTGCTATATTTTTATCATTCATTCATAAAACTGTAAGATTTTTATCCAAAAATAAACTGTTTTACATAACGTAACATTATACGTTAAAGATAATAACTAGCATGCAAGAATGACTGAGTGACTTACTTTCGGGACACTGCAATAAACACTTAATATTCTTTGACATTTTATGAATATACCTTCATTTGTTCTACTATTTTATTGCCTTTGCAGAAGGTTCTTAGCAAGTATATACAAGCTACGAGGAAGAAGTGTTAATGACTCATTGTCTACGAGTCATTAAAAGGTCGTAAGTTCAAAGCTTGATTGCTTTACATGATTGTTGATTCACTTACGAAATATGCTTCTTTTAATGGGGTCCGCCAAATGGGATGTAGTCTACATGCTTAGTTAGTAAACTGATAATGAGGAGTGAATGTCAATTAATTTGACAATTTATTTGTTTAACACGCAACACTTTTATTAATTTCACTTATATGTTTCTTTACTTTTATATAGAGTCTGCTAAGGATACTGTACTTCGTCTGATGGAAAGATTGTTAAAATTGTTTATAACCGATTTTTGTGAGCATGTTTTTTTAATATTTTCATGCTGTATCAATTTTTATAATATAGGGAGAGTAAAGGTTAGTAACAACCTTCCACCAGAGTCGACCCGGAGATATATGAGTCACAAGTGTGTTACAGCCCTTTTAGGCTCCCCAACACAATAAAACATGGGAGAAGGTAGTTTTGAGATCCGATGACCTCTCTAGGTCGGTGAAAAGCAAAGAAAAAAATACTTAATACCAAGTCTGGGAGGTCTTAGTATCATTTCAGATAAGCCAAAAATCTTATACCGAAACATGATTGACGACACTAAACCATCTGGCCAACGTGGTATAATTGACCAAAACCTCCCTTATAAAGGGCGGTCTATGTCCATTGTGAGATTGGACAGTGGATTATTAGAGGATGTTTATGTTCTCATGACTCTCTTTCGTTTAAATGTAAAAGTTTTAATGTTTTTGCCGAGGTGTGATATATTCCAAACAAGTCTATAAAGTTCATTCCTAATTAAAATTTTTTATGCATGTGCCGGCCAAAGTAACCCCCCTACCCTGCCTGCTGATAAGCAAAAGCCGAATCCAAAAGTTTTGGTCACCATACTCATTGCGAATGCAGATAATGCAATAATGTAGCACGGTGACCAACACTATTGAAATGCTTCTGCATTAATGGGTCTCCGGTTTTTCAGTCACCAACGAAACAACAGTACGAACACTGACATTTTACGTAGATTTTCTGTGCGAGGATAGTACCGCCCCGGTCGAGTCGACCTGTTCGTGTTGAAATCAGCGTGGTTCTACTACTTTTAATCAGCGTGACTCTATTTCCTATAAAAATTTTCCTGTCCAAGGTAAGGAAACTCTACATTGGGTGTCCACGTAATATTAGCTGTTATATTGTGACGATAGAAAGTTACAATCGAAAGTGTAGACTTGTTATTTGCGATGCATCACGTACAACCAAGGCAGCCTAAGAATTCACAATGTGGAAAGCTGATACTCGAATTGCTTCCAAGTGTTGATGTCACTCTAGGTGAAAGACAGCCCGAGGTTTTCACCAGAATGTTAAATTATTCCTGGTGATACTAGACATCGTAATAACTATCAGTAAGTTTCTTTTATAAAGTCGAAGAGTTGTCAAGTAGTCTATAGTCTTATATAAAGTACTTGTTATTTTTATTAAGTGGCGTCAAGTGGCTAGCGTAGTATAGATGCCTGAAATGTCCTTTATATGTTCAGGCCCAAGTACCATAGTAGATTATAAAAGGTTAAAATTTTGACGAAACAAGACTCGTTTAAAATGTCAAAGTTTTTAATTTTTTTTGCGGCAACAAAATGTTTTTAAAACAAGTATACTATAAATAAAACCCGGTAGTTTTGCATTTAATTATTCCATTTTAATTGGAATTCCGTTTAATCCTTCAAAACGCGGGAGTACATCGAGAGCATCATTAAGGCGGTCTCGCGGAAACTTGGCATACTAAACAGGGTGAGGCGGTTCTTTACGTCCGAGCATTTATGTCTTCTTTATAAGACCCAGGTTCGCTCGTGCGTGGAGTACTGTTCTCATCTTTGTGATGGATCCGCTCGATGCTCTCGACCGGTTGCAGCGGCGAGCAGCCCGCATAATCAACTGTCCCGATCTTACCGAGTCCCTAAAGCCTCTGCAGTTGCGGAGAGATATCGCCTCTATGGCAGTTCTCTACCGCCTTTACCATGGAGAGTGCTCTGAAGAGCTCTTCCAATTGATCCCACCTTCTCCCTTCCTCTACAGAACAACACGTGCTGGCCTCGGAAGTCACTGCCTTAGAGTCGTAGAAATACGCACACGAACCAAACAGTTTGGGTCTTTTAAGCGGGGCGTGAAAAAGCATCTCACTAAGCCACCAAAGTGTGGGACGCCATACTGCACTGTCTGCTTTCGCAGTGAGTATGGTAGCCCCCACCATTGGATTCTGCTTGACCTCACCATCAGGCTGAGCAAAGTCACTTTGGCGAGTTATTCATAAAAAAAAGAAACCCTTCTAACCGATTCTTAAACGAGGCGGTCATTCCCGAATACGACATAAAAACATCTTATGTTTTTTAAAAGAAAATCTACAAATATATGATAAAATAAGTTGCTCATTGCATAAACATATGTCCACACAATAAAACAACTACTCTCTAAATATCATAAACATAACTCAAAAACAAGTAAAGCACTTCACGAGATAAAATCTATGAAATAGCTTCAAACTACATTAAATAATGAATCACAACATGTACTTGGAGAAAGTGAAAGTTTATATAAATGTGACTTAATTATCTTTGAGGCGAATATGAAGAAGAAGAAATAAAAAGAAGTACAACTTAACCTTTATGCCCACATATTGCATTCTCTACTGTCCCCAAATCTGTCATTATGTAACTAAAGCATTACGTTAGCAATGTTTTCAATAGGACTTGTTTGATCTTCATTAAAATGTTATGCAATCGATTTAAATACAACAAATCATAGATTTATGTTAATTAAACATTTTAAGACGAAAATGTTTAAGAATTACGTAATATGTCAGATTATTGACAACCTAAAAACTTGTGTGTTACTTTCGTTGTAAATATTTTATTACGAACGTAACTCGAGACAACGTGTGGCACTGTTACTGTACAAATTAAGTTATTTAAATTTACATATGAAATAGAGAAACACGCAATAATAGAGTAAAAACAGTGCCGATCGCAAATTAACATATTATAGATAAATTTATAGGTTATTAAATGTGAAAGTTTTAAATGCTTTAACAATCATTCATATTCGATTCTTTATGATTCATTAATGTGAAGAAGCTATGTAAATGACATGTAAAATTGAGATCATAATCACATTGAATTGCAGCTATGTGTTTTTCATGAATATAGTAAGCAGATAAAACGGTTAAGAGGCCTTTGAACGATCGAAGTGAATAGTGATGTTAGAATTAAATGCGGACAGCTTTCAAGTCAACATCTAGCCAGACTAGTTTCCTAGAAGCAATGTAAATCGATCTAAATCATTGCATCGAACTAGTGGTAGAGTGCGTTTAAACGGCACCTGTAATTTGTTGTTATCGGTATGTTAACAGTGTCGCATACCTGTTCGTCCACTTTCGGAGCGTTGGTGGCGCGGGTACCGCTAGCGACCTCGTTGACTCCCCCCCGTCGACGTGCGGGCCGCACGGGACACACACTCTTCGCATTCTCTGGCAATTCTATCCCAAACTTCTTCGGACTATCGAACACTTTAAAGTCTATTTCATCAACACTGTTATGTCCTGGGCTTAAGTCGTGCACGTTATCGAATGCCTGATCGTTATCGTGTACGGCGTCGTTCGAAACATGACCCGAGTCATCACTACAGTCCGAGTGGGTATCGGATATTTTCTCATCCGTTTGTTTGTCTAGAGCGAGTTTCTCGGCCTGGGAGCACGTTTTGGAATCGTCGTGCGACTCAACGTATTTAACTTGCCGGCCAACGAGTGTGCTCAAGTGGTTGTGAAAAGTGGTGTTCGCTACGCATAACTCTTTATGAACAGGTGGGATTACCCTACAACTTACAAATGGAGACGATTCAGTTTTCATTTCTTTCGCGGTTTTTAATTCCAACTTTTTCACTATAGACTTTACAGGCGATAAAATGATATCAATTTTTTCCGGCTCATTGTCATGTCGCTTAGAGTCCGGAGGCACTCCTAGATCTCTTTTATTTACGATTCTGTGCTGTAATTTGGCTCTCACAGCGGTTATTTCATCTGAGTAGTCTTTTAAGTTTGATTTCGATGACAACAAGGTTTTTTTGCCGTCGACCGATTCGTTTTTCTTTTTATCATTTTGTCGTTTTACGTCTGACTTAAGATTGAGTTGAGACTTCTGTCTTATTTGTTTATTTTCGATTTTTTCGTTGTTTTTACGCGGCGCTAGCGATTTCTTTTTCTGAGCACACTCTCTGGCCTGGTCTACATTACTTAGATCAACGGGAGTGGGAGAAAAGAGCGCCCTAGTACTGCTGAACTTATTGTGCGACATTTGACTTCTTATCACCGGGATCTTACTGGGAGAGCCCGCAATAGAAGTTGTAGATTTAGTTCTCTCTAAGCCGGGTGTAATCAAATATTCATTACCTATTTCCCACACACTTTTTGCTTTCTGCATTTGTGATTTTGGTGTGTCTTTACCATTTAAACTAATCTTTGTGTTTAACAATCCGTTATCTGTACATGTTTTGGGCTTGAGTTTCTTTGGCTCGATAACTTTTTTTTCAACTTTTTTCATTACCGGCTTGGTTTTGGATACAACCGGAACTGGTGTTGATGGTGGATTAGACATAGTTTTCTTTAGTATTCTTGTTTTAACGTCCAATTTTTTTAGGTCTTCGGCTTTGATACAATTAGGTCGGGTCGTATTTTTTGATGAAATTTTATACGTGGCATATCTATCAGGATTCATCTTATCGTTGGGTATAGCGGTCAGTGGTACCAATGGTGCTGTGAGTTCTTTCTCCTTCATATCGGCCAGATTCCACAGACTGGTTGTTTTATCTATGGAGTTGTTGCGCGTTACTTTGCTTCTTGTTTTTCTATCATCCGGGTCCGAATTGCATTTCTTTAAAATACAGCGCGATTCAATTATACTGCAAGTTTTCGACTTTTGTAATTTCGGTGGAATAAAAATGTTTTTATTACATTTGTTATCAAGAGTGAGAGATGTACTTGAGGTAAACTCTGACAATATTTTATCGAAAGATTCCAAAGCTTTACTCAATTTAGATTCAGTACACACATCACTTATTGGCTTTACTATAATCACATTCTCGTAAATCGAAGAATATCCTTTAGTCTCATCGAGTAATTTGTCTTGTTGTACCACATTGCTATCACCAGTAATATTTATATTTTCATACACATGACGACTCGGCGTCGTGGAAACGGTCTTGGTATTCACTTCGGAATTACTAACGTTGACTTTAGAAATAACCTTTTGCACGTTATCACTATTATTTTTCACGGGATCAATAATTTTCCGTTCGAGACAGGCTGCGATCGCGGTCACTTTACTACCCTTAGACTCGGGCGAGTGTTCTGAACCGACTGAAAAGGTCCTGTAGAACTTCTGCAGTGCCCCTTGAGCGGGGGGTGTAACTGGCGTATGCTTCTCGGTCGGCTTCTGTCCGCCGAATATGTTGAATACTTTCACTGCGGGCATATCGCGGGCCCGGCGCGCGGGCGTTCGCGTAGCGTGGATGCGCGCGCGCGTCACGACGAGCGGCGTGCATGTGCCGCTGCGTCGCGCCATGCCGCGCCGCTATCACACGCACGCAATAAAGAAAGTCAATGTCACTTCAATCATCCAGCGACGTGACAAATTCTCACCAACTTATCGACAATACACACTTATCGATCGTTAAGTATACTGTAAGTATTTCTGCAATAGATTAGCATTGAAAGTGTATTAGCATTCAATTTTATGTGCATATTTTTGATGCAATATTTATCAAACAAATTACTTATGATATTGAATCGAAAACAGTTTTTTGTTAACTTACTGTTCAGAAAATCATCGGCGTTTTTATAAAAACAACTTTTTTATGTAACACAATAAACATATTTTTGTACGAAACTAGTTATATAAAATCGATAAATCTCAATAGAAAGTAGGATTGAGGTTGTTTGGACAGTGATGTAATTGACCCAGTTGTTTGATCTTAACTTGGAATAAGGTTGGAACAACATACCAAATGTTCCTGAGAAATGGAACAAGATAACCTGATTAAAAAGAAACACGGTTATCCTGTAATTAACCGAAACACATGTGGATAACACGGAGTTTTATGTAACTGTCTTATTCAGACAATGTTCTGGTTAATGTATTGCTATTTTTAATATCACCCGTAATTAGTGGAACACGTAAACCGATACTAAGGTTAATAAAACGTTCAGCTCAACTTACATTAATATATATAAGTAATTTATTGTTAAAAGTCTTGCTGCTGATAAAAAAATAATAATCATATTTTATTTTATTTTTGTTGTTAGATGTCTACTAATTATATATATACTATATATACTAACCAAACGCAGTTTTTTTTCAATTCTAACTGAACACAAACTTTACAGTGGCAAAAGTGATTCATTTATTTAATATAAAACATTTTAAAAATAAAAGGATATGATATTTGGCTTTTGCATTAGTAAATAATTTAATACATTCCATTTAAATACCTATCTGTAAAGTTTAAACCTCTTACAAGATTGCTTAACACAGTATATATTTTACGTGTTTAAAAAATGGGAATGCCAGTAGGAATGTGTAGTCTGTTCCAAAAAACTTTATCGTTCGTTCCCTTTTAAAAAACTTCAAATATCATTTGGTATTATGCTTAAACTGTGACCAAACAAAATTAAAGCGTGTCAATTAAAAAGTTTACAAACGTTCGAAGCTTGTCTTTAAAAAGGAAATCTTAAAAATTTTAAACTTCAACTTGTGGCGCAACAAATACTTGAACAGGTGTGACGTAATGTATTATGAGAACACAGTCAGACGGACGGTCGCTAAGAGGTCGATGACAGTCAGATGTTGGCTTTACAGGTGATTCGGTCGTGAAGGTGCTCAAATGTTGGGAATAAAAACTATGTAACGTAAGGCAGGTTAGTTTTTCTTCAACAAATTTGTCGTGGTAAAGATTGGGACACCGTGACATCACAATTTTTTCATGCCACAGACAAAAAGACTCGTAGAATTAAAAAAAAATTGTCTACGTGATGTTTTAAACAACAAGACAAATACGTAAAAAAGTTTAAGTCATAAACATAGAACATATTTTACATTCAAATTTAAAAAAAGAATCTTAAGAAAACTTAAAAAGAAAATGGCAAAGGTAACCGTTGTGGTAAGTCTACTTACATTCATCAGAAGGAGTGTGCGGTTGAACCGTGATAGTTTTATGACATAACTAGAGGTAATTGTCAGTGCCGTGACAGACGACCGTGGCGCGGATTAGCTGTGAAATCGTGTCAAGTGGATGTCTGAGGTGCAGTGTACATAGGAGGCCAGTGAGAATATATTATTATGTTGATTTTATGTATGAATGTAACGTGCAAGCTCTCTCCTGTTCCTACGAACTCATAGAATTAGTTCTGGGTATTGATTCTGTACAGTGGAACAAATCTTTGGAATTTCTTTATAAAGCCATAAGTCTAACAGAGTAAGTTATAAATACTCTCATAAATAACTTTAAAATATATCACAGAATGACAGAAAAATGGTTGATTACCGATTGATTGAGGTTTAATTAGATTATTTTCCACCTTAGTAAAGGTTTTTAGTTCTGCTAGTCTTAGTATTCAATATAACATATATACATGCATACATAATTTTCCACATTTGTTTCTAAAATCAATTTAAAATGATTTAAAACTGTATTGATAATATTATGGGCGGCAAAATGAAATAAGGATAAACAGATACCGTAGACGCCATCATCTTATAATATTATTGGATAGAAATCAAAATATCAAACAATACTTTTTTCATAATGCAATGCATAACAGTCTCTTTGGTATTTTGAGAGTCTGTTTACTAACAATGTGTATTGGCACTTAGAATATTGTTTTGTAGATGCAATCATGTTGTAAAATAATGAAAGTTTTGCTTTGATACTCTTTCGATGTTCGATATTTAAAAAACTAAATCGAGTTTTGAAAATCGTCCTTTCATTTGTTCCCCGGCTTCCTAATTCGCATTACCATTCGTTCTCGCAAAACCGGCTTTATAGATTATAGCAAATCAGGAGGTACGATGCTATTACCGGTCTTCTTGCTGGTGTGTTTGCTTGCGGGGCGCTTATAGCTCANACAGAGTAAGTTATAAATACTCTCATAAATGACTTTAAGATACATAACAGAATGACGGAAAAGAGGTTCATTACCGATTTGAGGTTTAGATTATTTTCCTCCTTAGTAAAGGTTTTTGGTTCTGCAATGGTTTCGGACAGAACAACTAATAGGTTCCCTCGCAACATATACAGTATAACATACATACATACATGATTTTCTATATTTGTTTCTAAAGTCAATTTCAAATGATTTAAAACTGTATTGATAATATTATGGGCGGCAAAATGAAATAAGGATAAACAGCTACCGTAAACGCCATCTTCTTATAATATTATTGGATAGAAATCAAAATATCAAACAATACTTTTTTCATAATGTAATGCATAACAGTCTCTTTGGTATTTTGAGAGTCTGTTTACTAACAATGTGTATTGGCACTTAGAATATTGTTTTGTAGATGCAATCATATTGTAAAATAATGAAAGTTTTGCTTTGATACTCTTTCGATGTTCGATATTTAAAAAACTAAATCGAGTTTTGAAAATCGTCCTTTCATTTGTTCCCCGGCTTCCTAATTCGCGTTACCATTCGTTCTCGCAAAACCAGCTTTATAGATTGTAGCAAATCAGGAGGTACGATGCTATTACCGGTCTTCTTGCTGGTGTGCTTACTTGCGGGGCGCTCATAGCTCAGTTGCACTCGATGATTAGAAACAATCACCGAGGGCAAGCAACGACGGCGCGGTCCGTACCTGGATGGGTGACCGCTGGTGGCATGTTACCATGAGCGTCCCCGTGATTTGGAGGTCACGTTAAGCAGTCGGTCCCGGTTGTTGTCATACGATAACAGTCGTGAAGCTTAGTTGGAGGCCTTCGGGCTGCTTAAAAACATCCATCGGCAAGATTTACGTAGCCACAACGTTGTCTTGCCAGTCCCCAACCCGCACTTGGCCAGCGTGGGGACGTATGGCCTTATCCCTCTCCTGAGAGGAGACCCGAGCCCAGCAGTGGGACATTATGGGTTGTTGATTGATTGCTGGTAGCACGTTCTTTTCATAAAGGTGTTTACGTATGGCCACGAACTAAATGGCGTGGCTCTCCCACGGTAAATAGTTTCAAATTTTCCTTCTCATGCCACCGGATAAATTAGTTAAATAGTAGCATCCATGGGCCGGCTCGACCGGAGTAATACCACGGCCTCGCAGAAAACCGGTGTGAAACAGCTCCTGCGCTGTGTTTCACCGAGTGAGTGAAGATACCGAAGGTCATAAACCAACCCTTCCCCTCATCCCCCTCCCCATCCCGTAAGGGCGGCAACGCACTTGTGACGTCTCTGGTGTTACGGGTGTCCATTGGCGGCGGTAATCTTGGTTAAAAATTAAAAAAAACAAAACGTCATGTCAATCAGGCTGGCCAGCGCGCTAAAGTAAGTTAAAACCTCTTTTCTAGGACAGAGCCTATGTCCGTTGGACTATGGTGATGAAACGTGATGATGAATTTTAAGGAATGTTTCAAATATATTATAAAATTGCCTGCAATGAACACCAGACCTTATTTAACACTTAATCATGTCATTTAATAAGAGCAAGTGGTTCCTTGTCTGACACATAATTGCTCGCAATCAAATCAGAAGGAGGGTGATGAAGCTCAATTGAACCACAATTGTAACGGACATATCACTGGTAATTATATTCTTTTGCTGATTATCAATTAAACAATCTTATAATTTTTATATATTATTTATAGATTTTTAGCTGAGTTAAAAATCAATAAATATTTCGGACATCTAACACACAACGCCATCTAGACCCAGGCTAAGCAGAACTCGTATTATGGTTATCTAGTAAGACAGCCAATATTAATACATATATTTTTTTTGTAAATACTTAAATATTATACATAGAAAATACCCTAACCCCAAAACAAATATTTTCAAATCATACAAACGTTTGGTCCGACCGGGGAATCGAACCCGAGACCGCAAACACAGCAGTAGCATAGGCTACCACTACGCCACCGAGGTAGTCAGTAAATAAAAGCTCTCGCTTTTTTTTTATTGTAAGGTACTAGCTATGTGTAGGACGTCCACAATCCAGGTGGAGCGATGATTTGCGCAAGACGGCTGGCAGGAGCTGGATGCGAGAAGCCATAGATGGAAATGAGTGGCGTGAAATTGGAGAGGCCTATGTCCAGCAGTGGACTGCGATAGGCTGATAATGATGATAAAAATCTGACATTTTAGTTTGTCTTTTGAAAGTATCAGTCATTAGATGTTTTTCGATGTTATAAATTTTATTAAATACGCTTTGGTCAATAATTGATATAATTTCAAAATAACTGAGTAAAGTTTCTGATGCTTATACTTTGCGATTTGGGAAATCAATATTTCAGTTAAGTATTTTAAATAAAAATAGCAAATCAAATAAGTTACTGCACTAGCAGTGGTATTTTTCCAATTCAATTCAAATTAGTTCGATCTATGGCTTCTCGATCAAATTAATCGGCGTGAAATTGGAGAGGCCTATGTGGACTGCGATAGGCCGATGATGATGATGATGATTCAAATTATTTATTTCTGCCTTGTTATACATCCATATTTTCTTGGTTACAGAATGACTTAACCTAGTGTTAGTATTTAAGATATTAACGAGTGTAGATGTATAACCACCTAGACATGAGGGTAGAGTCCCACCTATCTAAAAAAATCATTTAGGATGCTGTTGGAGAAGGAACGCAGGCGTGCAAGCATGGAAGCGCATTGTTTTCGCATTACTACGGCGAACCCATCGACCTGAAACTCCGCGAACATGCCCGACGCGCTACAACTCCATGGCAACCCCAAAAGCACCCTAAATGCATTGTTGTATTGTACTAAGTATTTGCTCTAAAATTCTTAATTTACATTCCGAACGGCTGTGGTTTTGCGTTGATGAACAAGTCGACCAATAGGAGCAAGTAATTTTATATGAATAGACGTACAACTCAAATTCACAAGATATAAAATAAGTTCACACTAGATTCTTGGAATATTGAGAGGAACATTCCGTGTTACTCAGTGAATTTTAAACATAAAGCTATAGCAACAGTGGCATAAACACTGACTGTGCAAACACTGTGCAATGCACACTCAGCAAATAACATCCTTGTCACTGTTTCCTGTCTGACTTAGACAACCACTAACGAATGTATGGTACAAGCGATAAGCGACTCTAAGGAAAAGATATAATATATATTGTATGTATCGATATACTGTATAAATTGCTTGTGACGTTTAATTCGATAAATTTGACAGTTCCTGATGATGTGTTCGCACTGTCGGCTTTATGGAATAGAGATTTTTTGTGTGTTTGGTAAAATTCATGCTTTAGTAAATATGGGTCGACTTAATCGGAGTGATAACACGACTCTACAGAATATCGGTGAAACCCTAAGAAGGAAAGAGAAGAAAGAAAAATCACATGCAATTCTTTCATTGTTTCCGACTTATGGAAGAAGTGGAGCCACTCCATGGGGAAATTCACTAAGAGTCGATGGGTTTATCTTTCCTTAGTTACAGTTAGGAATCGCTAGCTCCTATTACAATCAATGACCCCTCTACGGGTTAGTTCCTTATACCATACCAGTCATCCGTTCTGCTAGCATTGAAACTCTTATGTCTTAGACCACAAGAGCAGTACACTAAAGGAAAATGATAATATTTGAACAGCGTTTTTACCAGTCAAATGTCCAATCTATTCAAAGGTTCCCAGCTTTTAAAGGAAAAGTGTTCAATATTTAGTTTGCTTTAAATGAGTTGAAGACGTCCAGCTCTGTCAATTTAAGCCTTGCTTGTAACCGCAGCACTTAGAAAAGTCATCACAATACACTGCAGTATACACCTTACTAGTAGAATAATTATAAAAAATATCATTTATGAAATTTCAAAGTGTTTTTAACACGAGAGATATTTTCAATCCAAAAATGAACAATACAAAAAAACAAATTGTTATAGCACTAAAACTTTTTTAAAACAAAAGTTAATTGAAAAACAGAGAAGGGTATTTCACATTATTGAAATTAATATGAATAGTTAAAATATTTAAGTGTTAATAAAAATAATAAAATTGTTTAAGCTATTTAACTATGTCTAGATGGCCCACGCAATCTCGTTTGCGTCTTCTATCTGTAACAACGTAAACAATTTGTTTACCATAAGAAAGGTTACATACAGTAAGTCAACCTTAAAAGATTCAAAAATACAATATGTATGTATTTATATCAGTTGTCCAGTACCCATAACACAAGTTCTGCTTGAGACTAAATGGCGATGTGTATTAGAAGTCCACAATATTTATTTTAATATTTATTATTAATAGAAGTAGGAAGATTTGTTTTTATGGACTAGTGGGCAAACGAGCAGAGGTATCACCTGATGGTAAGCGATTACCGCCGCCCATGGACACCCCCAACACCAGAAGGATCATAAGAGAGAGAATCACAAGTGTTCTGCCGGCCTTTGGGTGAAACTCCACTAAGTGAAAAACAGCGCAAGCACTGTTTCACATCAGTTTTTTTGTGAGGCCGTGGTATCACTCCGGTCGAGCCGGCCCATTCATGCCAAAGCAATTCAAAACAATGGACGCATAAAAAGGCTACATTGTAATGAAGGTGTATTAAATACTTGTTAGAAGGTGTTCTTTTTTATTGAGTCTGTGGTTCTAAAAACGTGTTTTTAGAACCACAGACTCAATAAAAAAAAACAACATTTCATCTCAATCTTTATTTACTTGAATATTTTACTTAAAAGAGCAAAAAGCTATAAACTTGTTCAATCTTCCGAACAGTGAGAATCGTGGCACCCCATTTCGGTTCGATGCTCATCGATGTCATGGCGATAGATGAACTATCAAACGATAGCATTTGGATCTTCAATATCATTTGGAATAAAAATCAGAAGAAACAACAACGTCTTACAGAAGAGAAAATAGTTCCTACCTACTTCTTGTCCAGTGGTGCTAAGTGATTTCAGGGCATTGGCAGTAACTCACCATCCTAAGGTTGACTGGAAGAGAATGCCTTGGGCATTATATCCGCCAATATACAAAAGTGCATAAAGCTTAAATAAATAAATAAATTGAGTGGGCAAAATCGTATAGTCTGGGTCCTCCCCAGATAAGTGACCTGATGTCGGGTGGATTTTCGTAAAAGACTAACAACTTCTGGCTACCACGATCACAAGGAACCGGAGTTACGAAGTGATTTTATATTTTATCAACGAAAAAAGTTAAAGAGGTTAAACAAACCGAAGGATCTTTAAGAAAAGTTCACCAGTTCCTGATAAAGTTTCAGATAGTAGTCTGCCATATAATAAGGACATTAAGGGCCAATTTCAGTTCTATTAAGGCTCTCATAGACTAATGTCAACATAACTGTAAAATAACTATTGATTTCGGTTTCACAAGTCTTGGGTTGAAAGAGACAAATACATCAGAAACTTTAATAAGTGTTTATCAGGAACTGGTAAAACTAGGTTGCTAATATAATATAGGATTCATGTCAAATAAACACTATTAAATTGTTTAAAAAAGCTACGTAAAATAGCCTTACTTATACGATATACTATTATAATCTATGAAAGCACTTCACATGGGTTCATCTAAGTCATTCAACTTTTATACTGTGAACGCACATGGCTTTTGTCAATTCAAGTCTCCCACGGTTTTCTTTCAACGAAAGTAATTCTACACACTATACCTAATAGGCAAGAAACCATCGAGAATACGATAAAAGGACTAATAGGCAAGAAATTCGTGCATGATTACTAGATATTCTACTAGCTATTATATAACACTAGCCGGGCCTCGTAACTTCATCTGAGTTTATTTTCAAACATGCTCCTATCTTAGCCACACAAAAGACAAATATTGAAAAATAAACATGAAAATAGTTTATATAGTTTCCGAGTTCATCGTGAGCAACAACAATTCACTAGTCTAGCGGTGTAAACTCCTCCGAAAAGGTTGGACCGATTTTTATGGAATTTTGTGTGCATATCGGGTAGGCTTGAAAATCGGCCAACATCTATTTTTCATATCCCTAAACGATAAGGGTGATCCATCTCTATTTTTCTTTGACAAAAAAGTATATATATGTCAAAACAAAGTTTGTTGGGTCAACTATTATCTGTATATTAATACGTGAAGTTAGAACTTCACCCCCCTGTTTAAGAAAATTATGCAAATAGAGGACTATGAAATTTGGCACTTTTACTAGCTGCTGCCCGCGGCTCCGCCCGCGTATATGTCGGTTATCGCGGCAAATAGTAGCCTACGTGTTATTCTGATGTAAAGCTAAATTACTGTAAAGTTTCATGCTTTTGACGTAGCTAAATTTGGCGATTTTTTGACAATCAATTTTCTTATCTTTCGTTTTTTTTTTTAAATAAAAAGTATCCTTTGTTACTTCTAATACCTTCAAGAGTATATGTACAAAGTTTCATAATGATCGGTTAAGTAGTTTTTGGGTGAAAGTGTAACAAACAAACTTACATTCGCATTTATAATAGTATATGATTTATATGGAGGTTGAGTGAAGAGTCGTCCACCGAGAGTAGTTCACGTTCACGAAATAAAGGGTCTTTACGGTGATCGTATAACGGTTCCGGTTTTTTTAATAATTTCGACCACTGGACGACCACCAATAATAGACAAATCGTTCAGCAGTAGGCTATTTCAATAATTTCTGCAGAAACCTACACCCCTGCATGACAATAAATCGAAGTTTATAGCTTATATATAATTTTGATACGCATATAATATCGCTTCCTCTTTCTGTTTAGGTATGTGGAAAAGAGAGAATCAATAGAAAGTACTGCATATACTATAAAGCACCCGATTTCCTTTGCGTAACAGGCAGGTGACGTGCCCGTAGGTTATAATGCACATGCGCCAGTACTGACTAGATGACTTCAATTTTCAAGTAAGGTATTCAAAGAACAATCAATCTTTGCCCAATGCTTTTAAGGACGATTTTTGTGTAAGTAGTAACTTCTAAGGTTGCCGTTATCTGCTTAACCATTTTCATGGTGTAAAAACTTAATTCAAAAACAAGCAAAATACTCTCTATATTCACATTTGAAATGAAATAAATACATTCAGTATATTCTTTTGTATATGTGCATTCATTTATCTAAATCATCACAAGATGGCGCTAGCATACTCAAAAGAATGTATGCGTCGCATGCGCATGCAAACTATTGTCAATAGATCTTGCGTACGCCGTACACGCAACGATTAATAAACCCAAGGAGCACTGTTAGATATCTACTAATCTACTTTGGTACATGTCATTTCTTATACAAAAAGACATTGATGATGATGATGATGTAACAACAACAAAACGTGGGAGAGCCATGCGTCGGCATGAATGGGCCGGCTCTACCAGAGTGAGATCACGGCCTCACAGAAAACCGGTACGAAATAGCGCCTGCGCTGTATTTCACCGAGTGAGTGAGGATACCGGAGGTCCATACGCCAACCTCTGTCCCCCAAAGGCCAGCAACGCACTTGTGACGCCTCTGGTGTTGCGCGTATCCATGGGAGGCGGTAATCGCTTGCCATCAGGTGATACGACTGCTCCTTTGCCCCCTATTCCATAAAAAAACACGAAACCGTCGTGGGCACACAAATAACAATCCTTTTGTTTGAGCAACTGAGTGAACATAAACCTCTCTTCTCCTCATTAATTGGGACTCTAACGACAGCGGTGTACTTGTGTTACTATTCTTTGGCATTGAAAGCACTGTTTTACAAACTTTTATTTAGTTTCACCTGTCCCGATGTTTGTCTATAATCAAATCGTGCAAGTTGANAAGTTAATTTTGAACAATTACCCGATATACGATTGTGCTGAAATTTGAATTGTCCCTTTAGTTCTGATGACAATGCAATTATTTATAATCAGTATTATTGGTAACCCAAAATGGGCGCCGTAACAAAATGGCGACTTACATATTTCTGAACCATCCACCCAATGTGGAAATGTAATGAAAGGGCTTAAAGTATTTTTTTAGCAAGTAACACTAGCTTGTTTGGTAAAGAACCTTTTTAAAAAAATAACTTGTTCCTTTATTTTTTATTCTTTTACTCAAGACGTTAAACTTAAAGCCGTCTTTGAATAGTGTGTAAAACAATGCCTATTTAAGTTGAGACAAGTTGTTTAAATTACACACTTTACGCGTGTATCGGATCCATTTGCTTTGTCTCCAGATTCCTGTGTTTGCATTTACATGGGTCGTGTAAGGTTGTCTCGCACATTAGCTAGAGGATAAGACATTGTCGACGGTCTGAACCTCGTTAGATACATAAAACAGTCCTGGTACGTAAGGGTCAGTGCTGACGGACAGAAACAAATGTCCAACGACGGACAAAACTTTGCGTGCAAAATTTTTTTCAATAGCGTTAGCGCCGCTAAATAGCTGTTTCGATGTTTAACTTCGGCAGATTCTTATACACGTTTAGTAAAAATTTAAAAAAAATATTGTCGTTCAAAATGCTAATTGAGTTTAACCTTTTTAAACGGATTTAGTATATCTTAAATGTATATAAGCTATGTCGTGCAAGTGGCCCTAAGAGAATTCGATTTATGTATTTACGTAATCTACATTAAACATGATCAAGAAACTAAGCACTGTTTAATGTTTTTGTTTTAATTTTTAATATGTACACATTATTATTAAATAACCTAGCCTTGCTTTAGCAAGAAATCTTATAGTAATTTAAATATTTCGTGATATTTTTAATTATTTTCCTGGATGAAATTAGAAAATAGCATTAAAAACAACATTAATTTATGCATTAATTGCTGTTAGAAGTTATAAGCTAAACAAAACTAAAGCTTTCTTTATATAGTTGAAAGATCCGTCAAAGTTGGTCGAGCCGTTCCAGAGGATATTGAAATAAAAAGACAGGCTAAAAAAAATGTTAAATGTGTGTAGCGTATGACAGTAAGAGTAAGAGGCCATAACAAGCGCTCATAGTCCAGTTACACTCGGTGATTAGAAAATATCATCGAGGGTAAGGAACAACGGCGCGGTCAGTGCCTGTATGGGTGACCGCTGGTGGCATGTTACCATGAGCGTCTCCGTGATTCGGAGATCACGTTAAGTAGTTGGTCCCGGTTGTTATCGTAGGATAACAGTCGTGAAGCTTAGTTGGAGGCCTTTGGGCGGCTTAAAAACAGCCAACTGTAAGATTACGTAGCCACAATGTAGTCTTGCCCGTCCCCAACCCGCACTTGGCCAGCGTGGGGACGTATGGTCTTAACCCTCTCCTGAGAGGAGACCCGAACTCAGCAGTGGGACATTTTGGGTTGTTGATTTATTGATTTTGATTGTGTACCGTATTAACTGCTTTCATTTGCACGTAGTTAAAAACTATAAATTTGAAATTACAAACAGACACTTTAATTACGTTTATTTGCATATATTAAGTTTCACATTATTTATTTATGTAAGACTGTATTTAGCTATCAAACTCGAGTTTATTATGCAGTTGTCCAGCTATCATTGTAGATAGGTCGTTAGGAATGCGCGGCAAGAGCGCCTGCGCAATTTGTCGAGCGTCGGCCAGTGTTAGTCGTTATTATGCACCGTCCAATACCAGTTAGAGCAAACATGAACAATTTTCACCAGCAGAAAGTTTCTTGTTTTTGTTAAGTGAATCCACGATTTATGTTTTATTACCCAACAACAACGAATCCAAGAAAACCCGCCAAGTGCGAGATGGATTTGCGCTCCGAGCGTTTCGTACAAACCTGTAGGTATATGATGTTACTAAAAATTATGCCTTTCGCAATTTATCTGTGCTATAAGACTTCGTTTCGTGCCAAATTTCATAATTCTGAGATCACGGGAAGTACCCTGTAGGTTTTGATTCCCTTGCTGGTGTCGAAAATTTGCAGCATAAACAGCTTTATCTGTTGATTGTGTTGGCTTAGAAGTTTGATTATTTCACAGATCTAAGTATATACCAAGTATTAAACATGAATTTCAGCTTGATACCTACGCGTTCCTGAGGTGAGGAGTGATCCTATGAGAGTTCCAGTTTTTCGCTTTTAGGTACGGAACCCTTAAAAATCGGCCAAATGCGAGTACTCGTGTAAAAAGGGTTCCGTACCATTATCCATACATTTCAAGTGTCTAACCTGTTGCCGTTATCAACATTAAGCAAATACGAGCAAAAAAATCACGTTTGTTGTATGGGAGCCTCCTTAATTATTTATTTTATTCTGTTTTTTAGTATTTGTTGTTATAGTGATAACAGAATCATATCAATTCTGAAAATTTCATCTGACGAACTCGATTCATGAGATACAGCTTGGTGACAGACGAACGGACAGAAAGAGAGACAGCGAAGTCTTAGTGTAAGGGCCCCGTTTTACCCTGTAGGTACGCTACCCTAAAAAGCAAAGGGAAACATTTTTGGCAGTTTATGTATGTTTGTATGTCCCATCGTAGTGCCTAAACTACTGAACCGGTGCTGATAGGTCCATAATAATGAATCAGGTAAATTATATCAATAAATTAGTACGTTGACGGGTTATTCTAGTTTCTTAAACTATTGCTCGTATTATTTAAGGGTATTAATTTAGATAAATAAATATTTCGGACATCTAACACATTACGCCATCTAGTCCCAAGCTAGGCAGAGCTTGTGTTATGGGTACTAGATAACTGACATGAATACATATATACTTTTTGTAAATACATACATATTAAACATAGAAAACACCCGAACTCCGAAACAAATATTTTTAGGTCATACACAGATTTGATCCAACTTGGGAATCGAACTACTACCATTGCCCCAACGAGGCAGTCCTAATTAACATTTATTATTAAATCACAGACTCCAACGTGCCTACTTAAAAATCCAACTTTTTCCCTGGCAATTCGGATGGCACCAAACGGGAAGCATAAACACCCATCCAAGAACAACTGCTAAGTAAATTACGGCAATAAACATAAAAGTAATATAATATAAAATATATTCATAGTAAAATATTACTTTGAAACAACTCGCATTTTAGATTAATACTTAGTCAAATCATCGAATACTTCTACTAACGCCATCTATTGGCCAACGCCGAAACTATAACAATACTTATAAAGAATCGATTATTGCGGGAAAGTGCAAACTGCCAGACTNGGCCAGACTACAGATTAACTATACAACAATAGCCTATTGTGTCAAATATTTTATGGTTTCTATTATGCTGTTACCTTGGTATTAGCCTTATAGAAGGACAAGGAAAGTCTGAATTTTCACTTATTTGGTAATGATTATTAGGATATTAGCTTGCCCGCGTGTATGCCTGATACCGCGGTAAAAGGAAATATTTGTGTTAATCTAATGTATAAGCTATATTACTGTAAAGTTTCATATAAATCCGTTCAGTAGTTTTTGTGAGGAAAAGTAAGTATATACATACATCCGTACCCAACATTTCGTATTCATAGCCTTGGTAGGATAAGATTACTAGTCAACTGACAGATAGAATTAAAAAATATGGTAAGTAGATCTATACAAATAAATAAAATTGGAGTGTCTGCTTGTAATATTTAAAAAAACCGCTTTTAACTAAATGCATAAGTATGTATACAACATACATATACTAAAATAACATTTTTACAATTTTTGTCTGATTGTCTGTTTATTCGGGTTAATCTCTGGAAAGACTGAACCGATTTTGATGGGACTCTCACTGGCAGATAGCTGATGGTGTAAGAGTAACTTAAGCTTAGACTTTTTTAGACTAGCTTTGCCATACGGTGTTACCCACGGTTGTTGTTCTAAGCTAGTAATTTACAAGATAATGCAGGTGGAAATGGTAGGACCTTTATTAAAGCTGCGAATAAAGATAAAACAGCTGTAAAATAATACAAAAAAAAAATATTTTACAGCTGTTTTATCTTTCCATTTGCATTATCTTATAAATTACTAGCTTACTAGCGTATATGAGGAAATCACATTTGAATAGGAATTCGAGAAGGTTGAAATGTAACCTGCCTTTTTCAAAGTTTCAATTGGCTTTGTGCCGACTTTCTTTCTTCTCTTTCTTATATTTCTTAACTGAAATGCCATATATTCATTCCTTTTATGACGACTTTCATGAAACGTTAAACTCAGAGCAGCTATACCGACTTTTTCGATTTTACTAAAATTGGTTACCGTTTTGTCAGCTTTCATAAATTTTATAATTAAAGTAAAAATTTTCCGACTTTTATACACTAAACCAACAATTTTTTTATCAACTTCTATTCAATAAGCAATTATCTGACTGCCTGTGTAGCGCAGTGGTAGCGAATGCGACTGCTGTGCAAGAGGTCTCGGGTTCGATTCCTGAGTCGGGCCAAATGTTTGTATCAAATATTTGTTTCGGAGTTTGGGTGTTTCCTATGTATAATGTGTATGTATTTACAAAAAAAAAGTATATAAGTATTAATATCAGTTGTCTAGTACCCATAGTACAAGCTCTGCTTAGTTTGGGACTAGATGGCGTTGTGTGTTAAAATGTATGAACATATTTATTATTACTTATTATTATTTATCTATGTTAATATAATTCTTACAGACACAAACACTTTGAATAACGAATTATGAATTCTTGCCCAGCCATAAATCCTTCCAATTTGGTATTTGCACTTTTCCTAACAAGTTTACGTAACAAATATCTTAGGAAAGGTTCAAATACGAGTACACATAGATATTATCACTAAATTATACACCAGTACCATCCCAACACAGTTCAGCTTCACTCAGGTGTAGTCGAAACATGAACATAATTCATACACTTTCTAGACATACGTTATACCAGTTAATCCATACTTATATTATAAATGCGAAAGTACCTCTGTATGTCTGTCTCACTTTCGAGGCCAAACCGCTGCACCGATTTTAATGAAATTGACATGGGGATACTTTGTTTCTTGAGGAAGGACATGGATTACTCTTTACTGCGATAAGCGACAAATACGTGGACAGACAAAAACCTAGTTTATCATATAACACGTTATTTATTATCGTAAGGAATACTTTCATTTTGCGAGGGTATTGTTCTATTTCTTTAGTTTCGATGGTAATGTTCTTCCATGTTTACCATCAGGCGATACGTCTGCTCGTTTCCTCCCTATTCCATGAAAAAAGAACACAATGAGGATTTACGTTTCTCAATGGTTTCTTTTAGTTTACTCCGTGAGTTACGCAAAAATTTAAATTAATTAATATTGGAATGACAAAAATATAATTAAGATAAATGAAACATACTTTAAAAGTCATTACAGTAAAATGTTTGGCCGCAAACAAGAGAAATCTTATCAAGATCGCAAAGTACCGCTAAACTAATGGTATGAGAAGGAAATCTTATTTGTGGTGTGCGCGGAATGTCATCAGATACGGTAGGTTCCGCGTCTGCCAGTTAGGCTGATAAATTTGTTGCCTTTGCCTCACCACATATAAGGAATGACAAGTGGCTTTAGAAAGTCTTCGTTTCAGTATTTTATGTTTGAAATATACAAGCTATCGGTTGGAACATTTCTTAATAATCATACTTATAGTGAGTTACATCTTTAATAATTTATAAAAATCCGTGCTTTTTAATACTTGAGAAAAGACACAATTATTACGAGATATAAGATCTTCATAATTTTGCCTTTCCTTCTTTTTTCATGTGTTTTTTTTTCATTTTCACATTCAAATTTGGAAAGCACCATAAAACTCTTTGGACTGTTTTGGCGCAATTTTTTATTTATTTATAATAACTCCCTGCATTACTATTTAACACGAGGTGGACTTAATACAACATGGCATTATCTACCAGTCAACTTTGAGTTTGTTGCATGTATATGATTTACATTTATTAATTAGCATTGATTATAGAATTAGCGAAAAGTAAATAATTATTAGGTACTTCATATAAATTTTACTAGGTATGTTTGTAAATTAAAGACTTTAAAGTAATTACTTCACTTAATACTTAATTACCGCTTACATTACACACATTAAATGCAAAACGTTCATTATTTACATGTTTTCTTTTGATAGAACTGTGTTTTATTGAATTATTGATTGTAAAAAGGAGTTTTACGATAAGAATATGATATGTTATGTAATTTTAAAGGAGAAAAAATACTTAAAACCATTTCTATACCACGAGATTTGATGATATGATCAAAAGTCCTTTAAGCGAGGAGTGGAAAAGCATCTCACTAGACCGCCATAGTGTGGGTCACCATGAAGAAATGTTCACGTTCGCAATTAGATGGTGACTGCAAATCAAGGATTCTGCGCATGCTTTCCATCAGGCAGAGCATAATCATTATGGCGGCTATTACTATATAATAAAAAAAAATAAAATTATCTGGCCATCGTGGTGTAATAGGCATAGGCCAAGGCCTCCTTGATAAGAACAGCCCTATGTCCATCAGTGGACTATTAAATACTGTTGATGATAAAAACCTATTTATCATAACCAATCAATCGCTAAAAAAATTATCATCTAAAATGTGAATCTTATATAAAGAGCTCAAAAGTAAGCTAAGAGATGATTTTTGCCAAAAAAACAATGAGTCGGAAATAAAATTAATTATATCCTAATTGTTTTTAAAAGTGAAAAATGTATAGTCTATTTACAGACGACCGCCTTTGCTCGCGGTCAGCAAGCGACTAACATGCGCTCTTGTAGGCAAGTGGTCATGCGCAGTCAGTGACTTTACGGCCGACAATACAATAACATAATATACAGCGTGTTGTTTCATTTCCGATTTGAGACATAAACTGACCAAATCAAGAAGGTTAGTTTACGTACTATTGAGTAAGGTTTTGACGTTAGATTGTTTGACAAATCTAACTTCAAAGTCGTCGTCAAGTTTGGTGTGTTTTTTAAACCTCTTGAATGGACATTTTATTTATAATAACTAACATTTAATTTATGATATTAAATAAAATTTCCATTCAAGTTCAAGTAATCATAGTTTCTGATAAGTATATTGGAGACTTATTTATTTTTCAGTGATTTTTTTATGTTTTTATTTTAAATTAGTAGTTATTCATTATGTCTCTGTATACTCTTTTAAGCTTCAAATATAAAAAAAAATGTTTCTCAGTAAGTGAATTGTGAATTTTAATGAGAAAATAAAAGATCTTAAACTATATACTAATTTCTTTAAAAGAAAGAGTTTACGTGCAATGTGTGGTGTTAGACAGATTATACTTAACTTAATTTTGATCATTTCATTTAGTATTATAAAAGTGACGCAGTTGTAACACTTTCTTACACAGTTAACTCTAGAAAGTCCAAAACAAAAAATAAACTGTATATTAAAAAAAATGTTCTCAAAAGTTCGTGAAGCTTTTTGAAACCAGGACCCATAAATAAAAATTACGTACACTTCTATCATGATAACTCCGACTCCGAATGACTGACAGTGCTTCTTCGTCGTCCAAAGGCGACCCAGAGCAGGAAGAGAACTGCAGCGGCAAAGTGCACCCACTCCGGTACCGACAGCTCCACAGCAGCGGTTGAACATCTACGCATTAGGAATTGTTGGCGAAACTGTTCGTCGTGTGCCAACTTGTGCTACTTGTGGTATAAATATATGTGTGTTTGTTGCATTTGAGTGTAATATTGTGGTAACATGACTATATTGTTTTACAAAGCGAAATTTACTTCTGCACAGAAAAAAGTTATTTATTCGTCATAGATTATGTTTCCAGATTAAATGTAATTAAAAACAGGGATATAGCTTGGTCTAGCATTCATTACCACGACCTCATTAAGAATATTAGTTTAGTTTGCGTTGATATAAATTTTTAATTGAGCTTAAAATTTAACCTGTCAAAGTTAAAGTCCTAATATTAACCATAAAAGCCTGTACTACAAAATATTGACTAACAATTTCACAAATTAAATTGCTAGGTTAAAGAAACAGTGAAAAAGATCCATACTTCTCAACAGTTACACAACAATACGAATCACCGTTTCATGACCTCCTTAATTTGGTCGGTTAGCACAAACTAAACGAAACAACAACCTGTATATATATGAGTCACAAAAGTGGGGGAACCTAGCGGCCGGAGTAGGAGTTAAATCAGCTGTTACATCATCGCTTCACTTCCGTCAACACCGCCGCACAGTTATGTACCGGATATCGATNGGCGAAGTGCACCCACTCCGGTACCGACAGCTCCACAGCAGCGGTCGAACATCTACGCAATAGGAATTGTTGGCGAAACTGTACGTCGTGTGCCAACTTGTGCTACTTGTGGTAAAAATATATGTGTGTTTGTTGTATTTGAGTGTAATATTGTGGTAACATGACTATATTGTTTTACAAAGCGAAATTTACTTCTGCACAGAAAAAAGTTATTTATTCGTCATAGATTATGTTTCCAGATTAAATGTAATTAAAAACAGGTATATAGCTTGGTCTAGCATTCATTACCACGACCTCATTAAGAATATTAGTTTAGTTTGCGTTGATATAAATTTTTAATTGAGCTTAAAATTTAACCTGTCAAAGTTAAAGTCCTAATATTAACCATAAAAGCCTGTACTACAAAATATTGACTAACAATTTCACAAATTAAATTGCTAGGTTAAAGAAACAGTGAAAAAGATCCATACTTCTCAACAGTTACACAACAATACGAATCACCGTTTCATGACCTCCTTAATTTGGTCGGTTAGCACAAACTAAACGAAACAACAACCTGTATATATATGAGTCACAAAAGTGGGGGAACCTAGCGGCCGGAGTAGGAGTTAAATCAGCTGTTACATCATCGCTTCACTTCCGTCAACACCGCCGCACAGTTATGTACCGGATATCGATTCGGCGCGTTGTCTGTGGGAAATAGCTTATATTTATGAAGACAATTTTTTGGGTCATTTATTTTGATTAACATAGTGTATAGATTTAATTTTATAGAAGAGACGGTCTTAGTAAGTATCGTAATAAATAGTTAATTTTTACTCGACTACGGCGAAGCCAAAAGGGAAGGTGTTATTTTTGGCAGTATAACAATGAACCGATTTTAATAATTGAGGTGTCAATAGATTAATAATAGTCCAGCTGACATAGGCTACATAAATTGTAATGTATTAATGTAACATCTTAATTACTGAACTTTTTATTAATTGAGGTGTCAATAGAATAATAGTAGTAATTGTAATGTAATAAATAAGACAATCTATACTAAATAACCGATACAAATCAGGAAAGCGCAAACAGTAAATAGTTATAAAAAATGTTTAAAGAATTTTATACACCATAACTGTTTTTGTCACGAATAAAGGTATTATATAATGTTTTTCTTATGCGATGTAAAATAAAGTAGTTATTAATACATGCATACGAGTATTGACTACACGGTTGGCCTAGTGGTTTCAGTGGTCGCCACACCGCTTCCTACTGCACCAATTGTTGTGGGTTCAAATCCTACATGGGACAACACTTTGTGTGATCCATAAATTGTTGTTCTAAGTCTGGGTGTACTTTGTGTCCGTTTTGTGTATGTTTGTAAAGATCTCCGCGACACAGGAATATATATTCCTAATGCATGAGTTGTCTTTTTTAAGAAAAAAAAAAGTATTTATCTAATATCTTTAAACGAGCAATTTTTGTGTATAAATATATATATTCGCCAACGATTTTAACACACACACACATTTTGTATGCAGGTGCTTTGGGGGCGATAAATAGATCAACACAAGATTCATTTTTGGAAATTTACCAAATAAAACTACCGATCAAAACACGGTCACCCAGGAACTAAAAATAAGTATATATGAAAATGAGTATGTATTTTATATATGTATGTGTGTGCGTATAAATACATGTCTGGAGATATATGTGTTGTAATGATATTCATTGGAAAATTAATGGACTACACGGTTGGCCTAGTGGTTTCAATGGTTGCCACACCACTTCCTACTGCGCCAAGTGTTGTGGGTTCAAATCCTACATGGGACAACACTTTGTGTGATCCATAAATTGTTGTTCTAAGACTGGTTGTACTTTGTGTCTGTTTCGTGTATGTTTGTAAAGATCCCCGCGACACAGGAATGTATATTCTTAATGCGGGAGTTGTCTTTTTAAAGAAAATAAAAAAATTAAATAAAGATAATCCTTCAAAAGTCATTGCACCGTCAACTGCCACTGTCTCTTCGATACGTTGCAATATGGCCACCCTTTGTACATTATATATTAGTCATTTTATAATAGTTACTATCTATCTAATAATTAAACTAAACATGTTTTTAAAGAGAGTTGTATAAACGCTCGTGGCTCAGTTGTTACGTAGCTTAACATATGGCAAATGTAAGCAAACTCAGCCAGGTCGATTTAAGGATGGGTGACCATTATTAACACATTGTAAACCTTTCGTGCCTAACTAAAGTAACTTTTGCCTATTTAAACAGCCTCGGTGGCGTAGTGGTAGCGTAAGCGACTGCTGCGCATGAGGTCTCGGGTTCCATTCCTGAGTCGGACCAAATGTTTGTATGATCTGCAAATATTTGTTTCGGAGTTTTCTATGTATAATATGTGTATGTGTTTACAAAAAAAAAGTATATATGTATTTATATCAGTTGTCTAGTACCCATAGTACAAGCTCTGCTTAGTTTGGAACTAGATGGCGTTGTGTGTTAAAATGTCTGAAAATATTTATTATTTATTATTATTAATTTAAATAGGCTCTGTCTATACCACGATAAAGGTATCGGACATAAGCTAAATTAGATCGGGGTCGGTTATAAATTTGTTGACGATTTCTCTCTCTGTGTATATCTGTCTGTGGCATCGTAGCTCTCAAAGACCGATTTCTATGTGGTTTTTTTCATTCGATAGTCAACTGACTTTTACCTTTTTCCTTACGGTGGTTCTTAGCTATGTTTGATTGATATCGGTTCAGCAGTGTAAGAGTATCAGCTCTTTTCCAAAATAATGTATTTGGCGTATGATTACTCAATTAAGTACTTGCGTTGGTTTTTAAAACTTTTAATTTTATATTTTTTATTAGTCTACAACGATACGGCTGAATTTCGATTTTTTATGAGAAGCGCCTGTCATCAGGCCTCTATAGCTCAAATAGGTACTAGGCGATTTCGACTGTAAGGTTTGCCTAGTGGTTTAAGCAGGGAGCAAATCCCACAGGGGACAACACTTTGTGTGATCCTCAAATTGTTGTTCTGAGTTTGATGTATGTTCTGAAATTCAGGCACAGGATGTATATGCATAAATAAATAATAAATAAATATATTCAGACATTTGTATGGTAATACTGCTCCAGGGCTTTTTAGGGCTCGAATTAGCCATAAAACTAGCCAAAGATGTTCGTAAAGCAACCGGGACCGACAGCTTAACGTGCTCTCCGAGGCACAAAAGGTACACAATGTGTTGATAATGGTCACCCATCCTTAAATCGACTTGGCTAAGGTTGCTTACATTTGCCATATGTTAAGCTACGTGACAACTGAGCCACGAGCGTTTATACAGCTCTCTTTAAAACATGTTTATTTAAAGTTTCCTGAATCACTTACGTGGATCTTAGAAAGTGGGCAATCTCGTACACATACGAGCGCAAAGTAAACAAAGCGATTTCTAACTTATTTATCTTTAAGATTATGGTAGCCGTTACAAATTTAACACAAACTTTTTCTAAATCTCATTACAATCGGGTCTGTTAGTGCAGTGGTTAGTGACCCTGGTTGCTTTACCGAAGGTCATGGTTTCAATTCGAGGATAAACTATTGTGGGTCTTATCATTTGTTCTTTGTCTGGGATGATTAGCTATTGCGGTGAGCTCCGCCCGTGTGTATATTGCGCGGTAATAGCAGCCTATGTTTTTTTTTGTCTATACCTATGTGAAGGACATTTAAACTGTGAAAGAATGACAGACAGATCAACAGAAAGACAAGTTTATTGTCAAATTTATAGTATTAGTAGGAATATGTACATATTTAGAAATATATATATATTTCTCAGTAGTTTACTTATCACCTCTAAGACTGCCTTATTCAGGATAACGCTTTGAATACATTTTCCATTGAAAGATTTCACGTGGTTTAAGCGGTCGCCAAGCCACTTTCTACTGCGCCAGGTGTAGTGGGTTCAAATCTTACATGGGACAACACTTTTTATGATCTACAAATCGTTGTTCTGTGTTACATGTTTTTTTGCATCTGTGCTATGTATAGTTGTAAAGTCCCCAGCGACACGGGTAATAAAAAAGCCTAAAAAGCCCCACAGCAGTAAAACTGTGCAGCTTCTTTTGTTTTTTTAAAAAAATAATTACTGCATTAGGCATATTTCTACTGAGGGAGTCATTTTAAATGAAAAAAAAAAGAAATCGGCACGCCTATGTGAGATGAGTAAAGTTTTAATTATGGTTGATCCACTTTTACTACAGGCCTATTAATGCTTAACGGTTTTTTTTAACCATATACTTATACCTGCCGTGATTTTACTATTTTTTTTTCAACTAATTACTTCTTCATTACGTTTATGCATAATACCGTTGTTTTAATGTAAATGTACGGATTTCTATTTCTGTATTTAACGATAATAGATGTAAAAGTTAAAACTGCATGAATTAACTTAACAATTAAATTTAAAATTTAAATTTAATTCACAATTTACTATACGATTATAGCCACTAATTGTTTGTCTCACTTATAACATACAGAAGAAATTGTTTTTATAAAAGATTTTACGAAATTATACGAACTATGCAAGCTCAAGTGCCAGACAATAACAGTTTTGTTATTTTTTCTTAAATTAAATTTCGTTAATGGTTTCACGGAGTAATTAGCTTTTACATGAAGTCGATTTATTAAAGTGTAAGTTTGAATTGTAAATTTGGCCTAGATGTTGTTTAACACAACACAGACAACAGTATTTTTAAATAGTTTCTATATCGAATTATCGACTTTATTTATTACCTCCTTGCCGCTTTTTACTGCGTTGAGTGTTTAGGGTCAATCACCTCATGGGACCACACTTGTATGATTTATAAATTGTTGTTCTGATACTATGTTTCGTGCACATTCATAAAGGCATACAGGTTACATCCTTAGTACTGAAGCTTAGAAATAAAGTCTACTGGTCTTGCTAAGATATGGACAGCAAGAAATGCGCTACCGTTAGATTTTTATTATCATATCCAAAGTCGAGGTCTCTGTGAAACGTTAAAGTGATCTCGAGAAAGTATGCACTACATAGTCAAGAGAGGATTATTCACTCACGTTTTACTTTAACCTATTTTTCATAGAGTTCACAACACGTACATGGGTCAGAAGACAACTTATAATTTCAATGTATCTAACTTTCAATGTAACTAACTGAATCTTTAATTTTGTTAACTTGTAAAAGTACCTATAAGTATTTTATTTCATGGGGGCAAAACTAGACCCTACCTTGAATCATGAACACACCTACAAATCAAGAGTCACAATTGCATTACCATCCTTATCGGTGTTCCCCGGAATCTGAGGATTTTTTATGGGATATTAGGACATTATGTTCTAAACTACAACTGTAACTAAGAATCAATTATTATATTGAATAGATGTATACCAGATAGATATGAAAACATTTATCACGTTTTCGCAATATTTTGTTGCTGTAGCGTGCCATTAGTCTTCCTCAATATATGGCTATCCAGTACTCATAGTAATTTGTGAGATTAGCGCATTCAACCAATTAAATAAACAGCTTAGCTCTATAATATAAGTATAGATATTAGATATACAATCGTGTGTCGTTCTCAATTAATGTCATTTTTTGTTGATTATTTCCTTAAGCTATTCATTTCTCAATGATTGTGATAGGTACTTAAACAGACGGTAATTAGATTACGACGATAAAAACTTTTAATATATCATTACTTTCGTCTAATTAGACAGAATAGAGATCTTGTTCAAGATAAGTGATATTTATAATATGGGAAAATATATGAATTGCACGCATTACGGTACATGAAGTATTCTATCTATCTATAGCAAGGAAGAGTATTTTTTGGATTACGTGTACTGTAAATATCACAGTTAAGTTTTAAGAAAAATAAACGCGAACGAACTAAAAATTGATTCACTATATACATACGAAAGAAATACATACATTTAACAAATATATTACTGTATAAATTCATCATTTCAAGAAGTGCAACAACGATTGAAAGGGGACCGGACCTTATCAATGACGAATCAATTATATTTATGTCTGGTAAATCTTTTCAGATATTTTTACAAGTCGGACATTACAGGTAGAAGGCGCTGCCACTTCCTAATACTTATTTTGTCAAGTAACCCAAACAAAACACAGAAGTTAGACCGCATAAACCTTATCCCATCAGTGCAGTCAAATTTATATAAATAAAAATGACTCGCCAAATGTGTTGCTAAGCGCAAAACTCGAAAAGCCCCCAATCTACTTTTTTTTTTAAATATTTTCTTTATGGTACAAGCAAGGTTTGAGGAAAATGGTTAAAAAAACATTTATTTATTTTTTCTAACGGACTGTGGCAGGTCATCACTTCTGTATGAACGAAGTTTGTCAGGGTAGCTAGTTTTTATAAATTTTCGTTGTATACAATACAATGAGTGGGCTCTGTTGTACATACCACAAATTATCTAAATCTACATCGAAGTCTTGTCATGCAATTGCATATATCACGCATCTCCATTGAATTAAATGGTCTTGCGTGTTCGGTATATGATTTCAGGGGTCATCAGACAGGTGTGAACGTCCTTGTGCTGTAGAGCGAAAATTAAATGCATGTGTTTCGTAATATTTAATAACATGGTATTGAGAGCTAGATAATATAAGTATAATATAGCAAACAAGTTTATAGTTAAAGTATATAGAATGATTGTTTCTCAGTTTTTAGAGAAAATAAAAATTCATGTTATGTTTTATGGGTTCAGGTTCTTTAGCAGTAATCATGCAATATTTAATATGTAAAAATTTAAATTTAACAAAGATTCACAAAAAAACTAATGAGTAAATTGTTGTAATAATATATTATCGCGATAAGCATTCAAATACAATAAGTATATAAGCTATTTTACTGCTTTGTAATCATGACTGGTCAGTCTTTGTAAAATTTGACACTTCGATTTAAAAGAGTTTTTGCAATAAGCGCACGATAATGCCGTGGTCACACGACGGAAGACGAACACACGTTTCGATTAGAGACAATAAAAACCAAAACTTATTAATCGACTTCAACAATACATTGAGTTTTTTATTTTTATATAATTTTTAGAACTCAGAACTATATTATTTAGAAACCTATTTGGAATATTTCCCGTTCGCTCACATTCAAATGTCAAGGAAAATATCCAACAGTGAGTGGATTGGTGCATAGCTGAGTAATGAAGAACATGTTTACGTTACGTTACGTTTACGTGGCAAGTTTATTAAATTTACCACAATGTAGGAACATTGAAGTCCGTAATATTAAGAAAAAGGGATTATTTAAAGTCTTTCGCAAGTCTTAAGCGGTTGATATCGCGTAACGTTTGTAATCGAGCCTCATCGTTTAAAATGTGCGATTAACGACTGATCCAAAGACTGCATCGTTGATAAGTGATTTGTTATCATTGGTTTCAAGCCCATTCGTTCATTCTACACATACCTGTCAAAGTGACAACGCATGACTTTAAATAAATTAAAAAAAAAAACGTACCGTTTTTCTTAGAACGTTAGTTTGTTGATATTTTATTTTATATTATTATTTATTTCAAGCTTATATTTATTTCAAGCTTTTCGAATAGAGACAAGAAATAAAATTTGGGAGTTCTGAAATATCTCTTTGTATCATTGTGTAGATATAAATTTATAGCTTAGTACTGGTAGCAATTTTTGTGACATCATTTTAATATTTGATGGTCCAATTTTCTTATAGTACAAATACAAGTTTGTACAAAGTTTTAATTTTTAGAACTGACCTACCACCAAGTAGTGAAAATATTCAAAATTGTTCTTATAAATTTTTTTTCACGTTGCAGTTCATATTTCAAAATTTTAAGTCTTAAGTCGTTTGAATCAATTACTACTATATAAGAATCCCAAACTATTCATGGCGGAGTAAACATACACAAACATATTTGTTTTGTGTATCTGTAAACTTCATTGAGTATGTATGCATCCACAAGTCTCCACCAGTTAGATTACAACTGGTGTTGGCTTTAGGCCACGTATCCATTCAGTTTATTTGTGGAACTATAAGATCTCTTTACACAATACTTACTTTCTACAAATACAAAATTTTGGCGGCCATCATTAAGTACGTCTATTTATGTACGCATTTGAAGGCTTTATTTGATTTATTAAATCAATATTATTATGTCTGCATTTGAGCATTGAAAAGAGAAGTAACATAAAGAAATCTGGAAGAAATTTATAATATTAGGCGAAAATTTCTTGTAATGATTTCGCCCACTGTATCACGCAAAAACTACTGAAAGAATCTCATTAAAATCTAACACTGTGATAAATTGCAGTCTGGAATAACACATTTTTTATACAAAAAAATAATGGCAGTGTTCTTTCGAAACTAGCAAATAATGGCAGTGTTCTTTCGAAACTAGCAAAGTACCAAAACTACTGTGGGTAACACCGCGGGGCACAAATATTATAATATAAATTACAATAATCAACATTAACAAATCACTTTGTTTTAAAAATAAACATCAATTAACAAATAAAAAATAATACATACAAGCGACAAAAAACTCCTCCGCATCTTTGGCTACTGTTAGCGTTCCTAAAAGGCTGGCAGCTTTGCCACGTTGAATGACAATGCTAATTCTCTGTGTTAGAATAAGTCCGGCCTTCTGGTCAAGAGAAGCATCAATCAAAGTATGTTTTAATTTCAGTAAATAAATTTAAGTTTTTGCAACAAATAAATTATTAAGAGTTGTGTCTTATATTGCAGTTCATTGCTGGACATAGGCCTCTTGTGAATATTTAGCACATATTTTTTTACAAAAAAGAATAAAAAAATATCATAAAAGTAAGACGCTAATTAAGGTTTTAAACGTATCATTTACATTAATGAACCTAAAGAGCGGTAAATAAAAATAAACTGTATTTTTTACTCTAAGGGTGGAACCTTAGAGTAAAAAATACAGTTTATTTCGCTTGGAATATTTTCTACTAATTTAAGTGTGGTAACACTAATTCAAACGGCGGCATATATAACAATATCCATTCGATTAATCGATCGAATTTTGAAATTGAGCACATCCTAATTGAAGGTAATTAACGATTTGGAATAAGAAATATCGCATTTGTGATACAACAAGATCTTTTAAATCTCGTCCACGGATGTCGTAGATCTTTAGCCAGTAGCGGCATAAGAAATGTTGCCAATTACTAAAGATTAATGTTGCTAGTTCTGTGACAAGTAGCAGCGATAGGAATTTATAGATTCTTAGCACAGTGTCTAACTTAGTTGCATTGAAAAGGCATGCTATGTTTAATTGGAAGGCGGGGAAAAGTCTGCGACCGTCACTGGATTTCTAAATTTTTCACTTACAAACTATTTGCTGGAAACTTGTTTATCTGAGTATTTAGAATATCAGGCTGACAACTCTCGCGTCATTGCGCACAGATAAGTAACGACCGAGTTGACAGGATACGACATGTATTAACGGAGATAAACATAAGAAAGCTAGGTTCTGAATGATTATATCTTGTGATCTGGAAATAGCTTGTTAAAGTGTTGCGATTGGTTTAGGATATCTTTCAGCAAGTGTGTGGAGCATCGTCTGCTAACAACATATTTTATATTCACTTTAATTAGTAGTCAGGTGTTTAACGATTTGTATGATAATCACTGAAAAACACCCGCTGCGAATGTTATTATTAGGTAATAAGCGTTACTGTTCGGAGCATGATTGTTTTTATATTTAAACTAGCTGACCCGGCAAACGTTAAATTATTTTATGTTATATTATTATTCAGGTGTATGAAAAACTGATATTGGCCGATTCTCAGACCTACCCGATATGCAAACAAAATTTCATAAAAATCGGAAACAGTTGTATGGACATATAGCGCATCAGAATCATACTACAGCGCTATTTAGCGAAGCTACGAAGTAAAGATCTGAATCGCGATATAGAAGTTCTTGCACTGATTAGCACATATACAACTTCCCTACATCAAACGTTGGGCTATGGCCCTACGGATGGCGTAAGAAAGCGGTTCCCGGATCCCTCCCGTCTCAGGCGCAGAGTGGCACACCGTGGTGGTTTAGTGGGTAGTCTGGCGAGCCAGTCAGGAGTCCCACACAAAGTGAACCCCCTGTCCCCGCGGGGGGGGAGCGAAGTGCGTAAAGGCATTCCAACACGTCAAAAAAAAAATGGCCCGCCAAGCATGGTCATCCCGCTTGGTCGGAGGATCCTTCCTGTATGCTAAAGGAACATGAAACCTGTTCCTGCACTGTCGCAAGGTCGAAAACAGTAAATATCAATAGCTACATCTCTATCAAAAAGTCAAGCAGCTTAAGAAGAAATTTAAGTGAGTGTTTTATACCGGATAGGGCTAATAAACTCCCAGTATCATAAAATTATCTTTGCCAGGTTCTAGAAAGTTCCATGTCAAGAAAGGCCAACGGCGGGTATACTAACTAAACCACCTATAGCAGCAATTAACAACAAAGTCGGCAATTTTATCACGACGAAATTAGTATTACACACAGTTTCTACCCGACTGTCCTTTATCTACGGCATCATTAGAAACTAACGACATCTACATAATGTAATTGTAAACTTTAACACCTTCCGCGATATCGGTGAAAATTAATGGTAGCTGACTATTTATTGAGCGCTCATTTACGTTTCGATACTATGTTGTTGGGCAACAAACAAATAAAATAAATTTCTTTAAAGTGATGTACCTAACTATTTTATTTGTCAACCGATTGATATAAAGCAAATAATTGATGTTAAGTGAAGTATACCGTGGTAGTGATTCCAACTGGTTCTACCTATTAGCGCTCACAAATACAGAGGCGCACACCTTCCCAGACTTTATTATTCCCAAGATTATTTGGGGTCAGCTACTAGTTCAACCAGTTTTACTTAAATATTCGTTAGTTATCAGTGGCACCGGACGTGCACAACCCTGTGGCTGAACTGAGTTCAAAAATTTAACTAGTTGTCAGTATATTTAAGGACACTGATATCCCAATAATGATTGCCATAATGTTTATTACAGCCGGGACCGACGCCTTAACGTGCTTTCCGAGGCACGGGCGGGAAACAGCGACATCTGCCATAATACGGATTGCTATTAAGAATTTCTTGTGAGAAAAACCCAATAGCAGTCCGAACCTAGAACTGAACCCGAGACCTCTTCATCGGCAGTCGCTTACGCTAACCACTGGACCAACAAAGCAATCAGATCACAAACACACAGACAGACGAAAAATCAAAGAAATATTATTTGACTTCTGTTACTTTCCTTTCATTAGTTTTCTTCAATATCATTAATGTACAGATGTTTGTATATGTGTATGTTCACATGTAGCCATTTTTAGCTAATGACAATTATACAATTATTCCTCTTCATGTTTGGACAACTATAACTTCGAGATGCATGCCTTACTAGATCTCTACACCTCCCAAAGGTTGGCTGGCAGAGAATGCCTTAAGAAGAAAGCGTAAAGTGCATGAGGATGAATTTTTTAATACAATCAATTCTAAATAAGTAAGAGATGTTATTTAAAAATCTAGCTTTCTGCAGTAATTATACACTTATAAGAAGTGCAAAATGAAGATTAATATGCACTTTTTAAGTAGCGTATTTCACATTTTTTCGTTTTTTTCTTCAAACCAGGTACGAAGAACTCTCTATACGTATTAACATATAAATTAGCACTGTATTTTCCGTCAGACAGAGCAGAGGAATTTCGGCAGCTACAAAATAAAAGAACTCCGAATAACGCTAAATAGCTCTAGACAAAAATGTACGTAGATCTAGAAATTAATTAAAGTCAGAATAGTTGTTTGAAATAATGTACTTTTGACTGCACCACACTGCACTAAAAATGCACTATTTCGCGAACGGTGCATTTTCAGTATAGGATTCACGATACTTCATATGATCAACAGACTTTAGCAGTCCACTGCTGGACATAGGCATACTACGCTAGTTAGCTTTCTTTCAGTCTTTCAAGTTCGCCTTCCATTTGCTTATTATATGTTGTCCTGCGTGGTATTTGTTTCTTACGACACTTGAGAGACAAGTCAGTGACAGACCGTATTCCAAATCCGTCACTACACGAATAACAACTTATTAAGCTAATAATAACAGTAGCGTAAGTTTTACCAGGTCATATGACAATTTCTACTGTCGAGTTAACTGGGCCCCTTGATGTATGCTCAGATAAGATACCGTTCGTAAGCTGGCTATACCGTATTGTTTACACAAGTTTTCTAATATGATGTAGCGTGCTTCAAGAGTACTTGATGGTGGATCAGAGACTTGGGAGTACGATACTTCAAAAACTAAATAAGGACAAGTTTAAAAAAAATATTGCTTGGATAAGTAATTTGAAAGTTTACCGGGACAAAATATGTACAGAAATGGTTTGTCGCAGTTTTACTTGTGTTTAATGGTTACTGCTAAACTTGTTACGGGTGTAGAGTGACCTTTTATAACCTAATTTAATGTTCAATAAGTACTCTAATGGAAAAGTTAAAAACAGACTGATTATTCCAGACAGTGTATTTGAACAAACATACAAAATCTTTACAATTTATTATATTAGGAATACTGGCCAGGTAGAAAAACTTTCATAATTTACTTTTGCTTCAAGTAATCTATGGATATCATTTGCTAGCTGACCGACGTAATCCCATCAGTGTCTTCTATTGCCTTCCATAGTGAGTTTATACCGCAGCAACAAATTTGTTTTCCATAAAATGCCTAAATCGCCTAATCATTATATGCGCAACAAACAGCTCTCTGTGCAGGGGATGCATGGAGGCCGAAGAAACGCCCCAGTATATTCTCACAGAAAGTACAAGTCTGGCAGATCAACGGGCGGACATCCTCAAATCAACATCACTTCCGGAAACTTGCAGCGACTTGATAAGGCTGCTGAGTTTCTGGGATGATCTAGGATGGTTGGATAGGAAGATGACAAAACCATGTACAACGGCCCAATCAAGAGGCTAAGTGCGGAAATAACCCGGCAAAACAAACAAACATGCTATCGGGGAATTTTGTTTTAGAAAATCTCTAGGGGAACAAATTTTGATACATTATTTTAATGAAATCTTTAACCATTTACGCAATGGAAGCTTTCAAGAGAAATAATTTGCCCCCGTTTTTAAATCATTTTTCATTGATACTCCGCTCCTATGTGTCGTAGCGCGATGATTTATAGTGAGCTTCCTAACGCTGAAATACTTTTCTTTCAGCTTTATAATCTTAGTATAGATATAAAAGAAAATGTATTAACTATAAAAAGATGAGAAGTCACACCTCAATATTTAATTCAAATATCGCTCCAAATCTTCCATTAACAAATATTGGTTTCTCACTTTTCACAAATTTTCACAAGTAACTATCATATCTGATCCCTCCGCTTTCAACCCTATTTTCTTAAATAATATGTAAATAATTAACACCTCATCAACAGATTATTGCAAATGATTTTGAGAAGGAAAAAAAACCGCCCAAGTGCGAGTCGGACTCGCGAATCGAGAGTCCCGTACAAACATATTATATAATGTAACTATTACTTTTTTGCTTTTCGCAATTTTTCCGTCATATGTGCTATAAGACTTTGCTCACGGGAAGTATCCTGTAGTTTTGATTACCTTGCAAGTGTCGAAAGTTTGCAGCATTATTGGTTGTATCTTTCGATTGCGTTGGCTTAGAAGTATGATATGAATTTCAGCTTGATACCTCCACGCGTTCCTGAGAAAAGAGGTCTAGAGAGACAGACAGTTGGACAACAAAGTGATCCTTTAAGGGTTCCATTTTTTCCATTGAGGTACGGAACCCTGAAAAGTTAACGATCTTACAAATCGGTCAAATCATTCAACTGAGAGTTCAGCGGTGTGCCAACAATAATTTGAAGTGATTGCATTGTATGTGGTAACAATTAGATTGTTGAATTAAAACTTAAGCATGCTCAACTTACCAGCAAAATTACTTTTGATTAACAAATAGATAATAACATCATATTTATTTATTTATTCAATTTCTACATAAACAAGTTACAGGTTTGAAGTTATCGATGGTTTCCGCACTAAGCTCTAGGCTTGTGTCGCGGCGACCAAGACCAGATTTTACATAATTAATTGGTGCTAATTCTGCTGTTCTAAAATCTCTCCTAATAACGACGACAAACGATGCTCAAAACATTGGCAAAATAAATGATAATAATAGTTAGTGAGGCAACAACAGAAATTAGCACCCTAGCATCACTTTGAGAATCACAGCGGTTCTAGCTTATAGAGTATTTATACATCTATTTAGGTATATAATTTAGAAGTAAAATATAAAATATAATCAGAACAAAAAGATGGTAACTGTGTTCATTCATGTGTTTGGATGCGAGTGTGCGTGTGTGTGTTTGTGAGAGTCTTATGTTTAGCCGCTATTGCCAGTGAATTGGAAGGACTAGTTCCGTTTCATCATAATGAAAGGTTCAGCAGCCAATCCATGACCAGTCGCTTCATTTCTCACGTAGCTAACTTCATAAATCATAACTTCATATCTTAATCCTCTTCTATTAAATTCAATGTAGTCTTCAATATAAATATGTTTCGATTTAGATTTTGATCGTCCAATATTTAAATTACTCTCCTATTTACTAAACTTTCAAAAAATAAATATTGAGGAAATAATTAAGATAAATGGCTATTTATTCAAAACCTATATAGACAAAATCTGACGGTAATACTCAATGAGTTTACATTGGACTAATTGAATCCAAAAGAACTTCCGAAACGAACTTTTTATATTCTCATGACAGTACTACTACGGAACTGAGACATATAATTATCGAAGGCTATTAGGGCTTCACATCAACACCTAATAATCTACTTACTGGTAGACACAAGCCTTTCCTTAGAAAAGAGATTTGGCCTACTATACCATACTATCCATTAGTGCTTAACTAATTAATATACAGCCACGATGAAATCAACTATTAACGACTAGCAGAGCATATCTTAACAGGCTTTGTATTATAAGATCTAAAGGCATATCACGCAGCAAAGAGCCATTGTGTAAATTTTCAACGCCCACTGATATACCTATGTTTAATCAGACATTTCGGTGCAAAACCTAACTTAGAACACCAATTAACTACAATGACAAAGGTATATTTGAGAAATTTTAATTCACGAACCATTAGGTATGTTAAAGTGTCTGAAGAGGACACCTCAAACAATATAAGCAACTCATTCTTAATGTGGGCTGAAGAAACATGAACTCTTTTGAATATATTTTTTACTAGGTTAACAGTTTTAGAAATATGTATAGATTAATTTATAAAAGATTGTTTATAATTACTTCTGGCTGCTTTCGAAGAACTGTTCCTAGAACAATGATTTATGTACATGAATCTATATAAAATTACTAGCCATTACTGATTGATGCTTAAGTGGGAGACTTTCGCTGTGGGAGAGCTACGCTTCGGCATGCATGGGCTGGCTCGGGCGGAGTGATACCACGGTCTCAAGAAAACCGGGGTGAAACAGCGCCTGCGCTATGTTTCACCGAGTGAATGAGGTTACCGGAGGCCCATAATCCAATCCTCCTCCTCCCCATCCCCTAAGGCCGGCAACGCACTTGTGACGTCTCTGGTGTTGAGGGTGTCCATTGGCGGCGGTAATCGCTAAGCATCAGGCGATACGTCTGCTCGTTAGCCCATGTTTTTTTTATTATAACTCACAAAACTGATGTAAAATCTAACTTTTAATACATATATATATTGATAAACATCACATTATTGCGTCCGATTTACATCTACTAGATGTGAAACCAACATGAATTTAAAACTAAAGCTAAATATTGGTAGTTAAACGACACGTTCAAAATCTAAAAATACATAAAATCAAAAACATTCTATTAAATCTCTTAGCTTGGATCTAACTGAACCCAAAGAACCAGTAAAAATATCCAACTCGTTATGGAAGGGGCGAGGATATACTTATGTTGGTACGATTGTGGAGCACAGCAAAAGTCGTCCGGTTGACTAAACGAATGCCAACGCGAGGAATGCAAATATTGACCATTTCTAACAGCTCGGGAGATTCAATTTGACCTTGGATCAACTTGAACAAGAATAAAATATCCAAGACCTTTCTACGTGCACTTAATTTCATCATGCTGTAATGATGCAGTGTAGATTCATAGGAGTTGTAATAATGACATTGATTCTCTAGGTAACACAAATAAATTGTAATGTAAAAATATAAATCTTTTCTGGTTTCGTCTATTACTATGTACTTGATAGAATGGACTCCAGGCTACACAGTAGTATTCTAAAATACTCCTAATATAACTATAATAAATTAAAATTGTAAGATTAGTTTCTCTAAAAATTTTCATTTCTCTTACTATGAAACCTGCTAACTTTGATGCTTTGTTAATTATATTACCATAATGATTTTTGAAGTTTAAACTACTATCTATAGTAACACCTAGATCCCTTACACTACATACCTCTTGCAATAAGCATTTATTAATATAATAATGAGTTATGTTTTGATTCCTTTTTCTGCTAAAATTAACGAAGTAGCACTTTCCCTCATTTAAACACTATTCGTATATATATTATTTAAATCCCATTCAAGTTCAGCAATACCAGAGTCACAGTTTATTGTCCAATAAATATTTAAGTCTATAATTAGTAATAAATATAAAAGTAGAAAAAAAGAAAAAAAGAAAATCATCATCAGCATCAGCCTATCGCAGTCCACTGCTGGACATGGGCCTCTCCAATTTCACGCCACTTAGTTCGATCTATGGCTTAAAAAGAAAATAAAAATAGATAATAGTCATATTGCCTAAATCATTTATGAATACTAAACAGATTAAGTATAATATTTATCCTATGAAGAATAGAGTTAAGGTTTATGGTGTAACTTTTTCTTCTCTTCGTGTCTTTACTTTCTGTAAACAACAAAAAATGAAATGTGATTGGAACAAAGGTATAATTTGTGGCATTGGTAGCGGTTTTTGGTAAAATGATGTGTAGATAGCGTATCAAATTTAACTAGTTTCCGTCCCAATAAGCTCTATGACAAACCATTTACGAGACAATCGTAACAACAGTGACATTCGGAGACTCTTAACTTTTTTTTTCTCTCTTAATTTTTATGGATTAAGACATGAATGGAGATCTGTTTCTTCTATTTAAAGGGTAATTTACGCCATAGGCTTTTTATTCAAAGATGGATTTGCTGACTCACTCGCTGTTCTCCAAACATTCTAACTTAGGTACGACTGGCAGACCTAAGCTTATATTTTTTAATCACTGTTAGAAAGTAGCAAAAGCAATCACAATTTAAGTCCCATTTTCTAGTCATACGAACTTTATATGAAACTATTATAAAGCTAAATTTTAGCTGACTGCTAAAATAACAGTTCTTTTAGCACTTAACCCAAACAAATAAGTAGGCAAGCAGTAATATGGCACTGACTAACAATGTTTTCTCTAAAGTAAAAAATAATTGATATAAAAACTCAAGTATCGAAAGTCAAGCAATCAAGTTCTTCTAAGTTAAGAGACCTAACCGTCGCATTATTATAAATAAAAACATTATATAGTCACCGTGTCAATATTAGACATTTTTGTGTCCGTGATGAANATGATGAACGGAATGATTCGCCAATCGCATTTGGCAATGTCTGTATGTGTTTGTTGTGAATCATAACGACTTACATTGTTCAATCAGGACTATTGAGGAATACGTCATTATTTTGCTACGCCATTAGAAGTAATTCTTCTTTTTTCGTTTAAATATTTAACCATAACACACTACCAAAATACCGTCTCAGTGGCTGTGCTGAGGATGCTGAGATTTCGAGTCCGATGGCCGGGTCAGATCAAACGTTTGTATGACCTGCAAATGTTTGTTTCGGTGTTTGGGTTTTTTCTATGCAGGTATTAACAAAAAATAAATATAAGTATTTTATAAATGAATTTAAAAATACAAGCTCTGTTTAATTTGAAGTTAGAACGTTGTGTCAGCTGTTCTAAATATAAAATATGCAGACTATACGAATCTAAAATAAATGATTTATTTTGAATATTTTGATAGGTTTTTTTAGCTACACTGACTTCAAGTCAGACAATATGCTATTAAAAGGCATTACCAAGTGTAGTCTACCATGCCCAGTTATTTCGCTATAGACAAGTCACATGCCCTCAATTTCACTTCATTGAAGTTTCGTGTAAGAAAGTAAATGAGATTTTCTATTGTTTCGTGTGTGATATTATTAAGAAATGAATCTATGAATAAAAATCAATAAGCATAACAAAGCAGCTTGTCTTATAAGCCAGCTGGCTTAATTGTTACTTACAATGAGTTAAGTTGCATTTTGACGGCGACTGCATGCAAAGAAACCGGGGTCTGTGTTGTACTTTGGAAGAGGTCGATTTCACCGTGGGAGAGCCACGCTTCGGCATGCATGGGCCGGCTCGAACGGAGTGATAACACGGCCTCGCAGAAAACCGGTGTGAAATAGCGCCTGCGCTGTGTTTCACCGAGTGAGTGAGGATACCGGAGGCCCATAATCCAACACTTCCTCTCATCCCTCAACGCTGGCAACGCACTTGTGATGCCTCTGGTGTTACGGGTGTCCACGGGCGGCGGTAATCGCTTACTATCAGGCGATTCGTCTGCTCGTTTACCCCCTATTCCATAAAATAAAGAGGCCTATGTCATACAATTGGCTGATGATGGATTTTCCTTTATTTCGTCTTACAATATTAATGATATAAAATGATTCAATTGATGAAAAAATTTTTGTGATTACTTGGCAAAAGGTCAAATCTCAGAGTTTGATTTTACTTGTGACAAAATTGTGTGTGGGTTTTTCTTTCTTTTGGAGACATATTACTATTGGGTATTGTCAATGTTAGTAAATTCACAAAATGGCAATGTCCTTTACTCACTCACAGGGATATTTAAACAGCACACAGGGATATTGAAATAGGTGAAAGATAGTCTAACTATACATATAAATAACAAACTGACTGGCTGCCTCGGTGGCGCAGTGGTAGCGTAAGCGACTGATCTCGATTCCCGGGTCGCACCAAGTGCTCGTGTGATCTGCAAATATTTGTTTCGGAGTTTGGGTGTTTTCTATGTATAATGTGTATGCATTTACAAAAAAAAGTATTTATGTATTTATATCTGTTGTCTAGTACCCATAATACAAGCTCTGCTTAGTTCGGGAATAGTTGGCGTTGTGTGTTAATTGTCCGAAATATTTATTTATTTATATAAATAACAAATGGTGAAAATTTACTATTTACTCTTCATCGTCATCTATACCTCTGGTAGAGTTTATCCATTCCATTTTTACGTATTTATGAAAGTCGTGAAAAGTAAGACAAATGTTATAATCATACTAATATCATAAATGTGAATTAAATTTTTTTTGTTACGTTTGCACGCGGAAATAACTTAACCAATCATCATGAAACTTTGTATACATATTTTTGGAGGTATTAGAAGTTGCATAGGATAATTTTTTATTTATGCAAACGCGCATAAAAGCTAGTCTGATATAATTCTTTACACTTATTTACACACACTGGAAAAATCAAACATCGGACTTAAGTCCGACAAAGTGTACTTAAGAACGCTTTTTTTCTTACTCTAAAAGGATCAAGACTTAAAATACTTTTAACAAGCTTCACGTAACCCAAATGGCAGACAATAGCAAAGTAATGAAAAAGTTAAGCGTATATTATACGTTTAGTAACGGACACTTGAATACTGATAGTGGTACGAATAAAATCCATGTGACTATTAGTGACTCTCATCATTCGATTCGAAAAATCACTTTAATTTTTTTCTCATTTAATTAACAATTGTAACAGTTCGACTATTTAGGTGTTGTCATAATTAATGATGCATGTACTTCGTGTATGTTTAAACTTTCAAAATCATGACGTATGTTGTACCTTCTTCAACATTGAAAGAACATTGCTTTTGTAAAAAGTTGATGCATGAGACTTTTAGTGCAATAAAGTGATTAATTAAAAAAGTTTCTTTTTAAATATGAGCTTTAATTAGTTGTTAATAAAAACAATAACTTTAAGCCCTTTCATTTGATACCCATATAGGGTGGGTTTTTCGGAAATATATACGTTATCATTTTGTTACGGCGGCCATTTTGGATTGATAATAACACCGATTAAAAAATTGCATTGACCAAAACTTTATATGATTTGCAAAGATTTCTTTCGGAGTTTGGGTATATATTTTATGTATAAAATGTAAAAGATTACAAATAGAAAAAGTATATAGGTATGTATTTATATCAGTTGCAGTTGTTAGTGCCCATAATGCAAACTCAACTTAGCTTGGGACTAGATGGCGTTGTGTATTAAATGTCCGAAAAAAACAATGAGCTTCCGCCTATCATTTAAGTAAATTGATATTTTAATCATTTCTGTATGTAGAAATATGCCATTTATGCATTCTTACAGAAATGATTGAAAATACAGAATGTATATGAATTATACACAGAATTCAATGTATAATAAAATATCAATTTTAGCACAGTCATTGCGTAGTATAGTTTATCTGGAAAGGTCATAATAACCAGTCCTGCCATGATCTTGCGTAAAACGCTTGAATACGCTTCGTGAAATGAACACTAGAAATAAATATGCCGAGTTGTATTGGACCTACATCACATTAAAAACATGTACGCTCCATTTTCTTTTATTGATACACAATGGCTATCGTTTGTGTAACGTATAGTATAATACAAAAAAAAATTATGGACGCATGTAGACTTGTATACAGTAACAATGATACACCTTTTTCATGTCCTACACAAATAATTTACGGGCAGATCATTATCTTCGATTGTTATGACATTGGAAGAATTCTTTTTTTTCATGGAATAGCTTGCAAACGAGGTAACACCAGAGGTGTCACAAGTGCGTTGCCGGCCTTGAGGGGCGGGGAGGGAGAGGGGGATGAGGGGAAGGGTTGGAATATGGATCTTCAGTATCCTCACTCAATCGGTGAATCACACCGCAGGCGCTGTTTCACACCGGTTTTCTGTGAGGCCGTGCTATCACTCCGTTCGAGCCGGCCCATGCATGCCGAAGCGTGGCTCTCCCACGGTCGGTCCTGATGCCTGAACTTGGCTTTGTGAGCAACCACTTTTGATCTCTCTTGTCTTTTAAGTCTTAAAATGATTATTCAATGTGTACAAGGTAGTGAGCCACGCTGATTTCAGCACGAATGAGCTGAATCGACCGGGGCGGTACTACCCTCGCACAGAAGACCAACCTACAATGACAGAATTCGTGCTGTCGTGTTTCGTTGGTGAGTGCGAGACCGCAGGCCCAATGATGTAGAAGCATCACTGGGCCGCCATACTGTGGGTCAGCATGCTGCATTGTAGTATTGTCTGCATAAGCAATGAGTATGATGACCATTACTCTTGGATTCTACAATTGCTTTTCATCGAGTAGAGCAGAGTCACTTTGGGAGACCTATACATAAAAAAGGGAAAGAACAAGGATTAAGTACGGTACTTTAATGTCTAAGACGTTGATTTTGATCGACAAGTTGAGGGTCAAACGCCACTCAGTATCATAATGTGATCGCACTACCAAAATAAGCATTTAACTTAGGCAATGTATCCATACTAGTATGTATTGAGTGAGTTCTTCTTTTTCTTTTAAAAAGACAACTCCCGCATTAGGAATATACAATCCTGTGTCGCGGGGGACTTTACAAACATACATGAAACGGACACAAAGTACACCCAGACTTAGAACAACAATTTATGGATCACACAAAGTGTCGTCCCATGTAGGATTTGAACCCGCAACACTTGGCACAGCAGGAAGCGGTGTGGCGACCACTTAAACCACTTTTTTTTTTTTTTTACCTTTTGGAATGCCTTTACGCACTTCGCTCCCCCCCTGCGGGGACAGGGGGTTCGCTTTGTGTGGGACTCCTGACTGACTCGCCAGACTACCCACTAAACCACCACGGTGTGCCACTCTGCGCCTGAGACGGGAGAGATCCGGGAACCGCTTTCTTACGCCATCCGGACCCCGCCCAGGACCACTTAAACCACTAGGCCAACCGTGCAGTCAAGAGTTATTTAACGTAATCTTGACTTCTATAAAATTAAGATTTTTTAAAGTTTTATACCAATATGCGATGGCGTTAAAAAGAGATGTTGATAATAAAGATAAATAATTATTATTTAATGTAATCTAATACCTGTAAACGAGTTATTTTGTATATAACCCGAATCTCGGAAACGGTTCCAACGATTTTCATGAAATTTAGCATGCAGGGGGTTTTGGGGGTTTTAAATCGATCATTCCAGGATTCGTTTATAGAAAATTGGAGAAAAAATATAACACTTAGCAAAGGGTCATTCAGGTTCTGTTTATAATTTATCAAATCTCGCAATATACGAAAAGCTCACATTAGTGTATTGTGGCGCAATCTCTCTGCTACTAGCTGCTAGTGCTCAACACTTAAATTGTTTACGTAGTGATAATTATAAATTACCTCTATTTTGCACCTGAACCGGTAAAAGGGTAAATTCTTTCGGGTTTTTATTAATCTTTATCTATATTAATAAAAAAGAATCACCGAAATGTATGTACGTGCATAACTTCTGATCCACTGACCTACATTGGATAATTATTTTCTTTATGTGTTCGTTGTTGTTAGGACAAGGTTTTTTTTATGATATAGGAGGCAAACGAGCAGACTAATTGCCTGATGGTAAGCGATTACCGCCGCCAATGGACGCCCGCAACACCAGAGACGTCACAAGTTCTTTGCCGGCCTTTTAAGAAGGAGTATGCTCTTTTATTGAAGGTTTGTATAAAATAAAAATATAAGGATACGTCAGAGTTGTGGGGAGACGAAAGAGGTGGGTTATATTTTCTTATTCCGCGACTGTACACTAATAAGTAGGTACTAAAACAAGATCTTCGGAAATGTGAAAAAAAACTGCCAAAAAAATATGACGGTACAAGTTCGCCGAGCAGGTAGTTGTTAAATAACTTAAAGTTGTTTTTCATCAGTCGTATCGAACCAATTTAATTATGGATTAGATTGCCTCATGAGAAGCTTACAATTTTTGCCTGAACTAATTGAAATTAAAAGACACTGGACTCAGTTAAAAAAGTTATTTTACATCTTGTACAAAGTTATTCACTTTGTCCTGCTGTCTCAATGTCTTAATAACCTTGTAATAAAAGCGTTGAAAACAACGTAATAAAGAGCTTGTTTTAAAACACAAACAACAACAAAAAAACAGTCAAGGCTAGTACTCAAAACATTACGACAGGTTAAAAATAAAATTGCACTCCATTTTTCAATGCAACTGAGAACGCAAAGTAAGTTATTAATTACATAGTTAGGTAGTCGATAGTCAATTATTCGATAGAGATTCTACCTAATCTTTGAGTTATCTCTTTCCGAATAACGAATAATTGCAAGGGTAAAAGGACTTATGGCTTTAACTCTCTCCTGAGAGGAGACCCGAGCCCTGCAGTGGGACATTTATTGGTTGTTGATGATGATGATGAAGGGTAAAAAGTTGCAGAGCAAATTACGCTTGCCAAGGAGACGGCGGGGCGGGACAGGGAATGGAAAAAAGTTGAGGCCATCTCTCACCCTAGCAGAAGCAGGCACTGGGGGACAGTAACGGGAATATTACTACCTTGTACTTGCAGGTGTACGGTACAGCGGTGCTGATTCTTTTATAATAAAACTCTCTAAACTCTAATAATATAAAATTTTAACAAAAAATGGGTACAAACTTGAAGCACCAACTTTCAAATTTCTGACGTAACAAACATAAAAAACTGTCTAATTGAAAACCTCCTCCTTTTTTTGAAGTCGGTTAAAAATAACTATAAGTGATTTTTTTTATACGAGCCTGCTAAAGTAACTTATTCTGCATGGAAAACATGAGCAGGTGCTAAGATGGTATGCGAATGCGGACAATGCTGCATGTTGACCCACATTGTGACGGCCTTTTGAGATGCTTCTGTATCATTGGGCCTCCGGTCTCGGTATCACCATTTTAGGTTGGTCTTCTTTGGTTCGTGCTGCTATCAGCGTGGCTCTACTATCTTGAGATTTCTTGTCAAAGAACGTTTTAAATATCAAATACTGACTAAAATTAGATAAGTCTAANCTACGAGTATTCGTCTCAAAGTAATAATTTATGTAACCTCTGAGTTCATTTGTGATTGTGAACAGGGCTAATTACATTCTAGTTTGAGCTGCGCAGGCGATGCATAAAACATGTCATGGAATGTAAACAAATTAATCATTCACACGAAACACCGGCTCATACTAAAATAAGTATTAAATATCATCATTATCAACATCATCATCATCAGCCTATCGCAGTCCACTATTGGACATAGGCCTCTCCAATTTCACGCCACTTAGTTCGATCTATGGCTTCTCGCATCCAGCTCCTGCCAGCCGTCTTGCGCAAATCAACGCTCCACCTGGCCTCCTATATTCACATAAGTATATTTATATAATTAAAAAAAAAACACAATTCACGTATTGGGAATATATCCTGCCTCGCGATGAACTTTACAAACATACATGAAACGGACACAAGGAACACCCTGATTTAGACAACAATTTGTGGAGCAAAGTATTGTCCCATGTAGGATTTGAGCCCACAAAACTTAGCGCAGTAGAATTCGGCGTGGCGACCGCTTAAAACAGCAGGCCAACCGTGCAGTCTACTTACTGATTTAGTGATATTTAATAGAAGAATATATAAAATTAAAAGAAAAATCTTTCATTTATAGCACACTTGCTTTTGCTCGTGGTTTTGCTCGTAACTTTTTCCCGGTAAAAAGTAGTCTATTCACTGTATGCAGAACCAAAGCATTTAAAAGCCAAATTTAATTTAAATCCCCATGAAAAAGTAAAGGACAAACAGAGTTACTTTATTAAATAATATTCTTCATCCTAAAATGATAATTTCTGGAATAAGAAGTATCGTATGTTCTGTCCCGGAGATTAGAACTACTGCTAAACCTAATTCCATCTAAATCGGATCGGCGGTTTAGGCTCCAAACAGTAATAGACAGACAGGTACTTTTATAATATTAGCTAGGACTTATAATACCCGTTATCTCAAATAGATGTTGAAGAAAAATCTTAACAATTTAATGAAAAGGAGGTTATAAGTGCATATAAATATGAAGCGGTGGACATAAACACAAAAAAAAGACTGTAATTACTTCGATATTTAAGAAAAGCTTCATCATTAATATTGATTAACGTCAAGTGTTGAGAACTAACCTAACGATCAAATAATATTACTGATCTACTCCTAGAGCTAGATTACTAGAGGTATCTCTTCAGGCACTTCAGGTAGTTTTGTCGAACCGACCAAAAACCGTAAACCGTATCGGTTACTAGTAGCCGGAGAACCAGATGGGGGAACCCCGACATATTTGTTTTGACCCCTGGCTTTTGCCGCCAAAAATATTTTTGTTTTTATTTCTTGTTCGGATTCATGTCGGTCGGTCGGACTATGATTGTGAGAGTGAGGGAACAGAAAGTGCACGTGTGTTTACACACACACTTGTGCACTATAATATCTCCTGGCCTAGTTCAAAATACGCCACTTTAGTCTGTATGTTTTTATCATAGCCAGGAATAGCTCACTTCAGATGTGAGTGGAAATTATTATCGTGATTTGCTTCCATAACCGAAAACATACGGTACGAATACTTAACAGTTCTCTCAAATAAACAAAAGTTGCAATAAATATATTAGCATCCATGTGTGGGAGATAGCGAGGTCTAGCTTTATTAGTGCATACTACTTATTTTGCACAGAAATGTGGTAGGTATGTACAGTTGGAAAGTTTTACAGTGCATGCATATTTACAACCAGTGCATTAAAATGAGCGAGTTAGCATGGACGTTGAGGTCAATACCTAAAGCACTTGCTATTCCTCTTTAATTCATTGGAACAGAAAGAAATAAAAAATCTTTATTCTGACATTCATATTTACATCATTAACATCAGACATCAACAACAGTCCACTGATTATTACATACCTACACCTCTGACGCGTCTCTCTTTACACAGACATTTTTGACACAGACAATTTTTTTTTTGAATAAATATTGTGGATGTTGAAAGAAGAACAAACATATAAAAATCCATTTATGTACATATAATTTCGATATTTAGATCGAAGATAATGAGGCTACATGTACTAAGAAGATTATTATATATATTATATAGATATTTATTCATAAAAGTGTCAAACAAACCTACGCCTTGACCTTTAGGATTTAAAAGATACCATCTTAAAAATCCTTCAACACCTATGTGTGCTTTAGAAGAATTTAATTCTTTAGTTTCTTATTAAAGGCGCCAAATTACACTACCACAAAATATATTTACGTTGCTTACACAGTTATTTCAACGTCGAATTCAAAGTTAAACACTGTCATGCAATGTTTTGAAATATCTGACCTCCACTATCGAACGCTTATTTGTTATGCTATTTCAAGGTTATCAAATATTTGGTTATTTTAATTCTAAAAAAAATCATAGATAAACGTACTAGTCGTGCCTCACACACGCAATTCAATTGCGTTTGTGCTCACTGCCACGCTTATTTTCCCCTTAGTGATAAAGCAACACAACTCCATAAATACTTTGTGCAATAAAAAAAAAAGAGAAGTCATTAAATTACACACATCTGACACACGGCCGTTTGATCCCAAACAGGTAAAACCTTACTATGACAATCAGACTGATGATAAACGTACATTTCAAATGCTAAATGACAAATAAAATTCATAAGCAATGTTCGTTCTCATCATGCAAACATTCAACCTGGGTTAGAACCGAGCACACCTCCAGTTTAGTAACCAGGGTCATTCGACTAACAAGGTCAACGAAACATAAACGAAAATAAAAATGTGTGCGTCTAGGAACGCCCGACAGAAGTGATAATTTAAATATGAATTAATTATAACTCGTCTGTCCAAAATATGGCTAGCGTTGTGGGTCACTAGTGTGAGAAAAGGAGACTGCCTATCGCTGCCGTGTGTGTAAGTAAAAGAGAAGCCAGACAGACTACCGTAACGCGTTACGTAACGAAGCAGTTTAAAACACCAAAGCTGACAAACTTACATTAGCAAAGATTAATGTCGTAATATCATCAATATTAATGATTATCTAATAAAATAAAGCAGGAACAGGAAAAATATAAGAAACTAGTATTAAAACACTTTATATTCTTACCGGTATAAAATGTGCATATATTTATGAAGGTAAGGTATGTGTTAGAACTTCTAGAATGTCTAAATCTTTTTGATAGTTATGTAACTGAGGTCATCAAGTGTCAAGATTTGGCGTGTATTTAATAAAACACGGTCATATTCAAGATCTAGTACCAATGGGAAACAGAACAGACACAGTTATCTGAATCCTGAATACATACGGAAACCATTGACTACATACGCAGCGGATATCATTGAATTAATTAATTTATTTATATGTTTTACAAACAAAGAATACGATATTTTCTTTAATTCCGTCCGGAGGTCTAATGATGTAGATGCATCTCATTAAACTACAATAATATGGGTTACCATGCTGCATTGTCGCATTGTCTACACGACAATGAGTATGGTTATCACTACTCTGGATTCTGTTCATGATTTCTACCAGACCAAGTGGAATAACTTTGGCTATCCGATAAATAGAAGTAAAAATCAGTTGTGTAGTTAACATATAAAAACGTTCTTACTTCCTTATTTATTCTTGATTCAAAATAACTGATTTAATAGCCTTAATTTTAATATTGTTCGTACGTTATATACATAACTAAGTTTTTAAATTGTTTATCCTTAAAATGAAATTATAAAATGTTGCATACATATGAATAATATTAAACAGTTACACAACACTAACAAAAATTACTACCATAATTTCGAATGACAAAAAAAAAGAAAAAAAAATGATACAAGTAATGTGAGTAGATAATGCCTTGTGTTTAAAAATGTGATTCAATAACATCCTGCGATATGTTTCTGTTTCGATAAGCCTACCCACGTTGGCAAGACAGGGTTGCTTTAGTGTTGGTTTTAAGTTTTCAAAAAAAAAACATCCAGACACTGTTTAATTACATAACAATGCAAGTTTTCCTCCTGTTTGCCATAATAATGTGGTCCTTACTGCAAACAGAATCAAAACTTGCGTTGTTATGTTATTAAACAGTATCTGGATGATTCTAGCTAAACCAATTAGCCCCAAAACCCCCTGCATACACGAAAATCATTTAGACTATTTAAGAACTGTCAAACTTTATATACGGTTATGGTTTCTTTCGCTGCAATACCACACGACTCCATTGAATATTAATTTATCTTTCTAAGTATCAATTCATACCAAGAAAGGGCGGGTCAGTATTCATCGATAAGCAATGAAATACGACAGCATGAATGCTATAATATTTTATGGTGAGATGGTAGTGGAGCTCCAATCAAACCGGATTGTTCATGCTGAAATCAGCGTAGCTCTACTATTACATTTTTTTAATGATTACAAAACGCGAGAAAATCACATTTAAGCTATGAGTTTCCTTAGGTCCTGGATCCCTCTTCAGCCTCTTCTGACGACCAAAATATAATGTTTGTATAATCTGCTAATTATATAAACAAGGATCAAAATACTCCGAACGTATAAAAATTACACGGCTGGTTAGTGTTTAACAAAAAAAAACGGTAGTATTGTAATATTTTGTTGTGTGTTTAGCTTTAAATAAATATTTTATAATTAACTATTTTAATATGTTTTAAGGCTAACCTGAGGAGGCAACATTTTTGTAGAAATATATTCATTTTTAAATCACATTATGAGCAACAAGCCCTCATAAAAGAGTGAATATATCAGAATTTAATTATATTAACAAACACAACCATTAATTATAACAAAACCAAGCAAGGCTGTGTGTTACTTTGTTCCTCCTCCATATATTGACATGTTGCAAATTAACTGCATTCATTGTTATGTGCCACTTAGTTCGATTTTTCGTATCTCGCATCCAGCTCCTGCCAGCCGTCTTGCGCAAATCATCACTCCACCTGACCCGTGGACGCGTTTGCCGAGATGCGGTCTCCGTCTCCACTCGAGAACCCGTTTACCCCAACGGTTACCGATTCTAAGGAAAGTATGGCCCGCCCAATGCCTCTTCGCTTGCTAATTATGTGGGCTTTCTCGATGACCCTGGCCCTTTGTCGTATCAGCTTGTTTCTGATGCCACCTCTTAGAGAAACGCCGAGCATAGCCCTCTTCATAGCATGCTGAGCGTCTTTAAGCTTATGGACCAGCTGTACCGTAAGTGTCCACGTTTCGGCTCCGTAAGTAATGGCGGGTAGGACACACTCATTGAAGACTTTCGTCTTTATCGAATTAAGTGATGTGCAATTGGAGAGGCCTATGTCCAGCAGTGGACTGCGATAGGCTGACGATGGCACGGGCGATACTTTCTACACTCAGCGATAGTATTTCTCGGGAAAACGTCATTGAGACTTGAAAAAAATTGTGTTTGAAGCTGAAATCTTTTTGGAAAGGGTCTCAGATTGGGGCAGACTTAATTTAGTGCAATTTAACCCTACAAAGACACAAATTTGCGCGGTCACCGTTAAAAAACTGCCGGGGGGGCTCATACCCTCGTTTTAAAGATACTCTCATATCTGCCTCCGCCAATATTTAAATACTTGGTGTTAATATATCGAGCGAAGTCCAGTTTCATGGCCATTTGGTTGGGAGAGAGAGAGAGATAGAGAGAGAGAGAGAGATGGAGCTTGGCGTGCTCAACAGATCGAGCTAGTGTTTCACTCCAGCCCATCGCCTTTTGCTTCATAAGGTGTAGGTTCGGCCTCGTATGGAATACTATCCTCATCTTTAAGCGGCGGCACCCCAATACACCCTTCTACCTTTAGACAGCATTCAACAGATAGCGACTCGGATCGTCGATTGCCAACAACTTTCAATTCAGCTAGACTCTCAGGAGCTGCGTAGAGACGTGGCTTCGCTGTGCATCTTCTACCGCATTTACTATGGGCAGTACTCCGAAAAATTGTTCGGACTGTTCCGATTCGAAATAACATTAATACCGTTTCATCAACCGAAGTTATCAAGGCGCTGTTTAATATTAAGAGTTTTTTTTATTTGCTGCAATCGTACTGGTATATATATGATGATGATGTTGTTTTCCTAGCAGATTTCGGCCACGGCGGCCAGTTTCAATGGAGAGCAGCCAACTACGCAGGAATGCACAAGTGTATGTACAAACACAGGTGCACTCTTTGTTCCTCCACTCTCATAATCCGATGAGAAGGTTATCCGACACGACTGAGGCTAAATATTAGGCGCGGGATCGATGGCTATACGTGCTCCCCAAGGCATGGCGTCTAAGACCCCAAGTTCCAAACTTCGAATTGTTATTAAGTATTTCTATAATCTATATCTATGCTCTTAAGAACTTTAGAATTCTTTATACAATTATGCAGAAGCCCTGCGAGGCCCAATGATGCAGAAGCATCACTAGGCAGCCATGGTGTGGGTCGCCATATTGCATTGTAGCATTGTCCGCATTCGCAATGAGTATCGGTCGTTACCCACGTTCAGTTTTGCGGTACGTGATCGGAGTGGCGCTCGAGAACATTTCGTTTTTTTATAAAATTATGCCGAGGCCCTACGAGGCCCAATGATGTAGATGCATCACAAGGCCGCCATGGTATGGGTCACCATGCGGTATTGTTGCATTGTCTGCATTCGCAATAAGTATGGTGACTACCACTCTTGGATTTTTTCATCATTATGCTTTCCATCAGACAGAATAGAGTCATTGTGGCAGGCCCATACATAAAAAAAATATTATAAAACAATAAATTAGGTACCTTGTACTTGAACATTTTGATATTGTTAAACATTTCACACACGGTTCTGTAATCTTTAAATAGATAGAAACTGAAGAAAAAAATGAAAGAATGCAGGCTGGTTGCAAATGCACCTAGACATTTCGGTATATGTACACATATATTAGCTGAGGCAAATTTCGTCTACCCTTGGATTTAATTAAAACCAGTTTGCAAAGTGTGAAGAGATGAAGGTAGCATATAAAATTTTAAAAATATTTTTTGTTTTGGTGATGATCTGTGTCTTTTCTGTGTCCATCGCTGTGTCTTGTTGGATTTTCTCATGAATTCTATCAGGCAGAATAGAGTCACTTTGGCGGGCTCCCACATAAATAATATGAACCATTTTTTTGTGTTTTGTACCCAAAAGGTAAAATGGAGCCCAATTATTAAGACGATCCTGTCTGTCCATTTGTCATCACCAGAATGTATCTTATGAACCGTGAGAGTTAGAGTAAATTTTCGGAGACAATGTATTTAAAATATGTTGCCGCAATAACAACAAATACAGAACAAATAAAAAATAAAATACATATTTAAGGGGGCTACCATATTGTGACTTTTTTGCTTGTTTTTGCTCAATATTGATAACGGCAACAGGTAGACGCCCTTCCTGCGCCACTCCGTCTCATTTTGCCAATTCTTTAGAAAATATTTTACTAAACCTGATTTAGGAAGTGGACTGTCTGAATACTTTCCGCATAGAGATTTAATTACCGTTTGCTTTGTGCAAAGCAATGATAATTAAAACACTTAAACATTATAATTTTCTGAACAGTTTTAAAGCGTTTGCAAGGCTCCAACTTTTTCATTACTAGACAGTAAAATAGAATTAGAGTACATAAAGATTTCAGAAATATTTAAATATCAAACTCTTTAAAAAGAGTGAAGATATATATATTTTTTTAAATAAATAGTAATAAGCACACTCAGGTTAGTTATTAACTATACGGCTTTAGAAATATATTGCCCGTGGCTTGGCTTGCCTTCGAAGTTGATGTTTTCGTTCCCCAATTTACCTCTTAGGAGCGGCATTGCTAAAAATTTAGCTCGTGTGTGGAGTACTCTTCTCACCTATGTGGTGGTACAGCACAATATCTGTTTGACGCTCTCGATCGGTTACAGCGGCGAGCAATCCGCATGATCGATACCGATGAGTAGCCCCGAAGCCACCGAGCTCCTTGAACCTCTGCAGCTATGAAGAGATATCGCCTCTATGGCAGCCCTCTATCGCCTGTATCATGGGGAATGTTCTTCCATCTATCTTCACATCATAAATTTTTACTCAATCGTATAAATGATTTTATACGTAATCTATTAATGTTAATTTTTTTTTTTAACCTTGTCATCTAAATATAGCAAGTACTTGGTATGTTTTAAATTGGAAACTTATATTTTTAATGCCGAGTATTCTGCGTATTTCTCATGAGCGTAACCTACGAAGAATGCCAGCTTACTGCATTTTGGCCAACTTCTCAGCAATGTGTTGGGGCAATGTTATAATCTAAAGATTTCTTATAATTATTAAACTAGAAACCTGGGGGGATGTCTATAGACCCTGATAAAGTTCAATTCAACTACTAATTCTTCAGTTTTCTTCTTCTTGGTTTTTAGTTTAACCTTGTATGCGTGTAAGTATGCCATAGTTAGAAATTTAGGAAATTATATTTACAAATTAGTACAGATTTATATGTATTTCGGTACGGCTGCAGTATTTGAGTTTCTTGATTTGTTGATTGTTCTATACTTGTAAGCTACTTTTCAGAAATAAATCTTTTCAGAGCTCTTTCTCCCTCCTCTCTCTCTTTTTGAACTGTTTCTCCCTTCACCCTTCCTCGAATAGGACAACACGGGCTGGCCTTCGAAGTCACTCTTTTAGAGTGCTAGATATACGCTCTTGAACGTAACGTTTTGGTTCTGAAAAAACCAAAACGTTACATTCGAGAGCTGAAAGAAAAAAATTCCAACGAAGAAGTTCAGAGTGAGAGAAAAAAGGCTGCTAATAATATCTACTTTAAAATGAGAGAAGGCGATATGGTAGGCCACCTGATACGTCACGAAAACATTATAAATATATCATAGAAGGAAAAGGAGGAAGACGAAGACGGAAGACGCACTTGTAACGCCTCTGGCGTAACGGGTGTCTATGGGTGGAGGTAATCTTTTCTTTTTTTTTTTTTTTTTTAAAGACATCTCCCGCATTAGGGATATACCTTCCTGTGTCACGGGGATCTCTACAAACATACATGAAACGGACACAAGGCACACCCAGACTGTTGTACTAACAACAATTTATGGATCACACAAAGTGTTGTCCCATGTAGGATTTGAACCCACAACACTTGGCGCAGTAGGAAGCGGTGTGGCGACCACTGGAACCACTAGGCCAACCGTGTAGTCGCATCGCATATACAATACAGTTATATAGGCCAGATTAAAGAAAAAAATAGCGGTTGCGACGTATAAGGATGTCAAGGAAACGGTTCTTGATATGGAGAGCTTGATAAGGCCGCACCGACAAGAGCGTAGCTCTGAAGTTAATGATGATGAGGTGTAAATATATACCCATGTACGGTCTCAGCAGCTTGGGTACCATCGTATAAGTTCTGCCTATTCTGGGATCCTAATTTCCCATTTTTCTATTTCTGAGACCAGAAGCAAAGACGGTTTCTATTAAATGTATAGTCTATTTCAGACGGACAGAAATATTAATTCAGAATCATACCGTAAAGTTATAATATAGATATACATAGAAAACTCTTTATTTGCAAACTATTTTACAAGGTTAAATAAGAATACATAAAATGTCCGACATGACAAAAGCAATCTCTTATAGGCAACTGCGGTGTGTTCACTTAATTGCTTTAGCATTTCAGTTAATGGTAGTTTTAATATTTAGGAAAGGTCACTTGTAGCACTAGAGGTCGAAGAAGGGAAACATTTGTATATAACATACTTATGTATTTGTTTACTTAAGAGTTTTAAGTTGACAATGTTTGTAATATTTTGCCAGCCATATTTCTGACTTCAGATTTTTCATTGGGAAGGAGATATGAAGCAATTTTACACCCAATGCAAGATTGCGATAAATCAAATAAATAAAAAAATATTTTCGCATGAAATATATTTTTGAATAAAATATTTTCATAATGAACATGTGCATTTAGTAAAATAAGGTTATTTCAATATTACAAACTGACACTCTATTTTAATTTATTTGTAAGCTATATAGAAAGAAGACTACTACTTAGTAACAGTATAAGAAATACCTAGTAATAAAACAATTGTTAATATAAAAAATAGTGTACGCCAACGCAAACAAAAACGACAAAAAACAATTCATTCTTGTGATGGAAAATATTTTTCTTCAGAGGTTAAAAATACCGACATGCGTGTACGCATCTTTCTAATTGCAACCGTTTATTGTGTATATTGTCAAGTGTGTAGTGTAATATTCATACCACAAGTAGCAAATTTATTTTAAAAAATACATACTTTCTTGTATAGCACTCATCGGCCAGTGCAAGGCCACTTTGCCTGGACACATGGAGGGCAAAACGAACGCCCATATACGCCAAAATCACGAACATAGTATATTCTTGCACTTCACTTTTACAATGTCGCTATTGAACACTACTGTATATATATGAACTATATTCAATCAAAACGTATAAGTCTCACAGTTATACTTTTTGTCACTGGTTTTTTTAACTGACACTTGTTAGTACCAGTTAGTCAAGTCACTGATTTACTAAAGTCAATCCACTACGTACAATGTCAATGCACTATTTCACTCCAACACGTTTTAGAAAATGCCTTTTTCGTTTCTTTGTTTAATATGTTAGATTGTTCTTAATATTATTTACTTTTTTTATAAAAAAATACTTAAAATGGTTTGAATATTATTATTCGTGGTTGTGTGTGATCTCACTTTTCAAATATTTATTAAATAATTAAGAAAAAAAACCTGTTAATTAAATAATTTACTTAAAGTAAATAGTAAATTTGATTATAATATAATTGAGTTAAATAACCGACTGATATTTTGAAAAATCAATTCATTTTACGAACTTAACTGTTATCCAGAATGTCGAGTAATTTACGATAGAGGTTATGTGAAAAATTTAGGGATGATCTCGTCTACTTCCGTTGTCAATGGAAGTGATTCGCGGAAACGTCGACACGAGAGCGAAAGTGCGCGTGATTCGCGTGCGTTTCGGTAGAAGACTGGGCGCAACTCGTCGTAGAGCCGCGTAACAGTTCGACGCGCCGTCCGTTCACGTAACACCACATTATTACAAATACATAAGACGATACTCAGCATAGATAATTTGTTCTTATCTAACTTTGAAATAGTGTCACAGCATTTTTTTTTATATTCTAAAATAAAACTCAAAGATTTTAATTCTAGAATACCTACAAAAAGTTCCATCAAGTGCCGACAATTAAGAAGAGTATTAATTCCATTCCATTTTTTGGTTGTACATAGGTACGTTTCGTGGTGAGGTATGGCAATTTTAAAGTTTTATGACATTGTTTTGGATATTAAGTAAATTATTTCCATAGATAACACATAAAACGTAACTGGTATAATGAAGCCACAATATTGTTTACATTNTGTACATTAATAATAAATAATAATAAATAATATTTCGGACATCTAACACACAATGCCATCTAATCCCAAACTAGGCGTAGCTTATACTATGGGTACCAGACAACTGATATTATTACTTATATCCTTTTTTTTTGTAAATTCATAAATATTATACATAGAAAACACCCAAACTACGAAACAAATATTTGCAGATTATACAAACATTTGGTCCGACTCAGGAATCGAACCCCAGACCTCTTGCACAGCAGTCGCATTCGCTACCACTATGCCACAGAAGTATTATTATTTTAGCAGCAGTTTCTTATTTAAGCCATCAAGAGCGGAGGACATCCATGAGGATTTCCCCCCCGGTAAAAAAATGTGTGTATTGTGAGATTTTATTGAGATTAAATATTTAGTGTAGACGAGATGACATGGCACAAAGATGGCAGTATTTTTTATAGAAGTAAAAGAAAGGTAGCAGATATCTAGTTTGAATCGTACCGTTTGTGAGGAATTTAATAATGGATTATAATTGTTTTAAGCTTCTATTCACTTAACTTCAACTGTATTTATAAACATATATGTTAAAAGAAAAATAAGATTATTGTCATTTTTATAGGAAACCAAACTTAAATGATAGCATTCATAACGTCGTGTGAGTCCGAGACCGGAGACCCAATGATGCAGAAGCATTTAATAGGCCGCCATGGTGTGATTCACTATGATAAATCGTTGCATTTTCTCAGGACTGTCGATTTCAATTTTTAAGAAATAATGCCAATACATATAACATTCATTATAAAAGTTAGCATTTATAATTAAAATATATTTATAAAATACATATTTCAGTGCGCAAAATTGAAATAATAATAGTTGAACAAATTAAAAAAGCTATAATGACTAATTACCGGTCATTTTCAAGTTTAAAAATAACGTAGAACCGGCTACAAACGTCCACTGCGCGATGGACCTGTCATACTGCGTAAACCTGTATAGTCGCAGTTCAAATTATACAATCCTATGAAATAATAAGACATAAACTAAAACTTTTGAAACCAGATGCCCAATGATTTAGAAGCATTTCAATAGGCCGCTATAGAGTGGGTCACTATGCTATATTGTTGCATTGTCTGCATTCGCAATGAGTATGGTAACTACTACTCTTGGACTCCGCTTATGCTTTCCATCAGGCAGAGTAGAGTCAGTTTGTCAGGGTCATAATGCATACATAAACAACATATAATAAATAGGTTTAGGAAAAAATCGTAATCTAAAAAGAAATAAATAAAATTATTAGTTTTAACTTGTGACAGACACTCAGTATAGATCTACGCAATACTCATTGATTTGTGTTAGAAATAGATGAGGTCCTGATATGCTGCCTTGCGGTACACCTTATAAGACACGATCAAATAATTACTCAAATAAGTTTACCATTTTTGTTGCCTCGACTAGTTCGCCTCCTCAAAACAATTGTACAAATTTTAGCGCAATGCCCCAATGTCATTCCACTTTAGTATTTTAATTTTGTTACTCGCATAATGAAAATGAATAACATTATAAAATTAAATTTTTCAGAAATAATGGTTTTTAGTAATAGCGAGAATTATTTTAGTTCGCTAAATTTTGCCGTAAAATTTTGCGCCAGTAAGATTTTTAGCTATTCAACTCCTCATAAGAGGATTTTTTGTAATAAATTTAAATATAATTATTTAGACTAGACTAAAGTCGTTGAATAAATTTATACCCATTTGATGCCGTGAGATAAACAACTTGGACTATGACGATATCTGTACAGGTAGTTAGGCTTTCTCATTATGAGACGCAAGTCATACTAAGTCTTTTTGGTTCTTTAATCGATAAACAGTAGTATGCGCAAGGAACAACGCCAAATACAATAAATGATTAAGTTTTTTATTCCATTTATTTTTTATAAATCGGAAAAATCGGATCAGATAGAATCGATCGAATCGGATCGAAAATCCAATATAGGAATATGTTCTATAGGAATTTAAATATCTCTACTCTGTTGGAGGGTGTCTATTTTAATCGACTAATCCATTTAATATACGAAAGTAAATGGGACTATATCTGTAACGCTTTTATGGCTGAAATTATTTTAATGAAACTTAGCATTTTTATGAAATTTAGATATACTGACAGTTGTTGCGACAACTGACACACGCGCACGTGGAGCCACAGGCAAAGCCCAGTAATCTGATATGTTTAAAACAAAGTGATGGCAAGTCATAGCCTGTTTTACTTGTGTAAGAAACGATACAAATAAGAATGCCGTCAATGTCATTTGCATCCAATCAACATGTTAAAGGTATATTACCGGATCTTTATTTGAGACTGTATGTTGATTCGAAATAAATAGACAATTTCGCTTACTTATTACGGACTTAGATATATATAGATACTGTTTCCCTACAACCTGGCCTTCATTTCAAAACTCTTATTTTATTTTACAATCGAACCACACAACTAAGCTACAAAAGCAATAAATGTGAACATGTTTCATGCTCAACATATAGCCCCCGTGCTTCACTCAGGTAAAGGATTTATATAGGGTCTCGTGGTCCAACTGTCGTTTAGTACAGTCAAGAAACGAAACGACAAGCAGTAAATCTCCAAAGGACATTTCCGTAATAATGCTTGGTGGCTCCCACGGCTATCTTAATGATTTAGGGCATCAACAGGAACATTTGTTTATATTTTATTTAATGGTTACAATCGTTATTAAACAAATTGTTTTTACAACTGGTCATGGTAACTGATAACACATGATGGTGAATTAATTACTATTTAATTGAAACTAACCTAAACTACACACACAACAAAAATCATAAAACAAATTTGAGATAAAAAAGAAACCTGTTCACCCATTACAATAAATAAGAACGAATAACATTTATGACTGTACTACTTGCTTCTTTGTCAAACTAATATGCTGCTTTCATAATGCACTATTAGACGACGGGCCCGTGTTGAAAATGGATGGGTCACGTAAGCCACCAGGAGACTTTTTTAGAAAGATATAAGGCATAAAACAAGAATATTCAGCACTATACCGTCACTTGTAAGCTGCCTAACTAAGCAATGGCCCTCGATTTTTCTCCATTGTCACATAATTTTTGTGCAGCGTTGTGGAAAAATGGATTTAACTGTATGGAACGGCAAATATTGCTACACATAACATTACAATATGTGAAGCCAACTATGTTTAAAAATGTAGCCAAATTCCGGGCAACTGACCCTGAAAGTCCCATTCACATTAAGACCTTCATGCTTGGAGTAGATCTGATTACCATTACTCAATACAGCAATGTGCAAAAAATATTTGTAGACCTTCAGTTTAGAATTGGAATGGCCTTTTTGGGATGGCTAAAACGTACTTCAGATGTGTAACTCTTTACTATCTCTGATGAATTTTTCTTATGAACTATGATAGCCAGAGGTTGAAATATTTACATGTGATGTATTTCTATTGCCTTTATAACAACAAATACTAAAACATAGTAAATTAAATATATAGGAAGCTCCCATAGCACAAACGTGATTTTTATGCCAATTCTTGCTCACCATTAATAACGGCAACAGACAGCCGCTTGAAATGTAAAGATAATTATGGTACGGAACCCTTCCTGCGCAAGTCCGAATCACACTTGGCCGATTTTTCATATTTACTGTTACTTTTAATATTGCTACTTTAATGCTATACTGTTATTATTAATCGAAGTTCTTCTCTCCTCAGATCTTATATTAAAAAATGCAGTTCAAATTAGTATTTTTTAGCTAACTAGGTACTTTAGCTGTATCAAAATTGTCACAGAGAAAATGGTCAATAACTGAATTAAAACACCTTTATATTCAAAATGGACACATACGAATATTAATGTGTCCATTTTGCCGCCAGGCATCCTAATACAGGTAGTAAAAGATCGCTAACGGACGTCAATTAGTCTGGCGAATTGATTCGATCCGTTTACTGAATGAATAAGAACTGCTATCTGCAAATTGATACTGCGTAATTATGACTTTGATGCTGTTTTGAAGAAAATTCGAGAGAGCGTCTTTGTCTCATAATTTCTGTATCGATTAATTTCACTAATTATTTATTTTCATTTTGTATATATTCAGAAAAAGGTTCAACTTCCACTGACGGGATTGAAATTTCTATCGGATATCGGGTTCCCGATCCATCCGGTGCAAGACATTCAAAACGAATCCGACAGCTTCAAGGTCAGCCCTAGGTCTTGCTCTAGGGAAGACCCGGAGCCATGTGAGTTCAGGTCCTCCTGGAATCGAACGTCGTACGTAAAGGGGGCCTATCCTAAAAAGTCGTCAAAAGCTTCCCCTACCGAATGACCTTACATATAGAGTATATTTCGTAAACAATTTTACTAGGGTACGAATAAGATATCTAAAGCATTATATACATATATAAACTTATATACTTAATTAAATAATTATGATTTAAGGCGTGCAATTAAATAAGATACAGTAGAAAACAAGTTTGATTATTACTTATTTTACATGCGATTTCATTCCAGTCACGTAATACATAAATAAATGTTTAGTGGTAGAAATATAAATTCTATTGTGTTTGATTTTTGGCGGACACTTCAATGTCGATGATTTTTCGAGATTTATAATTGTGTTTCAAAGTTCATTTCCAAGAAGATACGTATTACAATGGTTAGTTCATTAAATTATAAGATAATGAAAATGCATTTTAAACTAGCCAATACCATCACAGCTTCTCCAAACCACTGCACCCAGCACTCCTTAGAAAAGATGTTTTGCCGTATTATACCACGCTGACCAGATAGGTTTAGTATAGGATTTGTATCGAATTACTCTTCTCTTTGCATTGCTATTGTTCTATACTCGATATTGCAGTGGTATCGTATGCAACTGCTGTGCTAGAGGTCTACGATTCAATTATCGGGTCGGACCAAATGTTTTTACTATGTACAATATATATGTTTAAAAAACAATAGCACATATGCTCATATAAGTTGTTTAGTACCCATAATACAAGCTCTGCGCTTAATTTAGGACTAGATGGCGCTGTGTGCTAGACGTTCGAAATATTATTATTCTCTTTATAAAAAACATTTTTACACATTATTTACATTTTTAAATACATATATAAAAACAAATACATTTAAAATATAACAAATAGTAGACCACTGATTTCGGAAATAGGGACCAAGAAACCGGTGGTTAGGGCTCCAAAGACCGGAACTAACTCACAGAGCCGTGTTAAGAAGGACTGCCTTCTGCATCAGAATCTTGATCTAGCCGTTTAACGTAAGGGTCCGGATGGCGTAAGAGAGCGGTTCCCGGATCTCTCCCGTCTCAGGCGCAGAGTGGCACACCGTGTGGTTTTAGTCGGTTCGATTCCGACACACCGCCCCGCCGCAAACCCCTGTGGGGTGAAGGCCCGAGGGGGTTTCCACAAGTAAAAAAGAAAAAAAAGAGAAAAAAAAAGAAAAAAAAGCCGTTTAACGTGAGCTTCTTTAGGTGTTGGTCGAAGCTTTTGGTAATCAATCCGTGAACAGATATGACTATCGGAACAAAGATCACCGAATCTACATTCCACATATCGACAATCTCGTGAGATAAATCCAAATATTTTTTTTTTTGTTTTTCAACTTTCATGAGATTCTCGTCATGGTTAACGGCGATGTCGACAGTCATTGCACGGCGCTTTAATCGATCTATCACCAAAATGTCAGGCTTATTGGCAACAATATTCCTGTCTTTGATAATCGATCGTTCCCAATATAGCGTAGCACGACCATACTCGAATACGGGGTCGGCCACATACCTGTAGTATGGTACCTCTGAAATCACAAGTTTATTATTATTATTATACTACGATTTACTGAGCAATTACCTGCAGTTTAAATTTAGATACAGATCAGTTTATTATATTTTATATGTCTTACATTTGTATTCAAGTAATAGCTAGAAAGTTGTTAATATAACATTCACAATAACAATTTAAATTCAATTTATCTACTTTATAACTGATGGAGTTTTTAGTTAAGTTTTATGTATTTTCAACACACTAAAAATTCTTAAATTTGATCGTATCATACTTCTATAGTAACATAGGATAATAAATAAATATTTTATTGCTTTTCGTATTTTTGTCAGTAGGAAGGAATCTCTGTCTCTAAGTTGTTCGTCTTTAAATGTTGTTAATTGAAGATTTACTATAATTCTAAAATTATTTAACAATATCATGTTTTTATTTATGATAAAGGTGGCTAACGAGCAGACGTATCGCCTGATAGTAATAGATTACCGCCGCTCATGGACACCCGCAACACCAGAGGCGTCACAAGTGCGTTTTAGGCTTTTTAAGCAAGAGTTTACTCTTTTTTTTTAAGGTCATACTGTCAGACTGTAATACATTAACATTTTGTTTTTTTTAAGCTTGAGCAGCGAATGGGAATTAGGACAATGTGTGACCTACACTGTGGTGGCGTCGTAAGATACTTTTTCACGCCCCGCTTAAAAGATACGGGATCATTGTGGGACGGAAACAAAAGCGCTGGTAGAGAGTTCCAGGTTTTGACCGCTCGAAACAGGAAGGAATGACTGAGACGAGAGCGTATATCTACCAATCTGAAGCGATGACTTCCAAGTCCGGCACGTGTTGTCCTGTAGAGGATAGGAGAAAGAGGAACCAATTTGAAGAATTCTTCAGAACAATCTCCATGATAACTGCCATAGAGCCGATATCTCTACGCAAATGCAGAGGCTCAAGGGGCTCGGTGGCTTCGGACTGTCGATAATGCAAAATGTTATGTGTAGTGTATATATGTATCTGATAGTATACGTATGTGTTCACTGTACTTACGTTTTTTTTTAATTCTATTTATTTTCTTCTTTACTTTATGAGTTTGTTAACAGCAATTCGCCGCAATTTAAAGTAAAGCCGTGTTTTATGTAATTTTTTTATTCTTATAGATAGATAGATAGATAGAAAATTCTTTATTTGTACACTATAACATTACAGTTAGAAGAGAGTACATAAAATGTGAGACGGAGTGTACAAAGGGCGGCCTTATTGCCTAAAGCAATTTCTTCCAGGTAACCTTAATTATTAGTTTTACAAACTGTATTAGTTTTACAAATTCGAAAGTTACTGCACTGCATTTACACGCGGTTTTTACCAATAGACTTTTGATTTTTGAGGTAGATTTTTGAATATAATTTGTATTTTTTTTTGAGAATATTTGCTAAAATATAACGACATTGGTCGAAGAAGTTGTAAAAAATTAATCCGCAGGTTTTCTCAGAGTACATTTTATATGTACCGTGAAGAACTTGTGCGAAGCCGGGACGGATTGCTAGTGAAATATTAAAATATATATACGTACTTGTATAACAACGACTAAAAATTATTATTTAATTTATAAAATAACTACAGAATGGTATTAACTATAATCATATTCAGAACCTTCACTTCTTAGCCAATTTCACGGAAAGCAGTTAATATGCAAATGACCTATCGTTGAACATAAAAAAACTTGCATATGTTGAAAAATGTATCTTTTATTAGCTTGAGTAGCTTTATTATATAGACTCAATATTCTACGATGTTTGTTATTCTTTCACGTAAAAACTACTAAATGGACTTCAATGAAACTTTACAAATATATACCTTATAGATCAGAATAACACATAGGCTACAATCTATAAAGATACAATCCACACAATATCTTTGTACCGCGAGTGACACCGCTGAGCTGAGCAAGTTCCTTCACATATCACACTGTTAGTAAAAGCACTCTGTACTAAAGGTTAATGATAACCTTACTGAAACTGAACGACAAACAAACACATTTGTGTCTAAAACATTTCTTTTTCAAAGATTATGTTACAGTTTTGAACTCTATATACAAGAAAATTACAAAAAGCTTTCATTTGTACCCATATATTACGGTATATATCTACTAAACGGTCATTAAACTCTTTATGTTAAAAATTTGAAAACAAACGAATTTAAAACTACCAAAGGCAGAATTTTTTCCATTTTTTAAACCTTACAATATTTTACCTTCATATTGATCTATCTACTCGAAATTTGGTAATATTATCATGTGTATTTTTATACGTAGTAGCTTCCAATATTATTCTAATCCGCCTGATGGAAAATACAAATAGAATCCAAGAGTGGAGTCCACCATTCTCATTGCGAATGTGGACATTGCAGCATGGGGATCCGTGAACCGGTGATATAGGACCGGGGATCATAGTATTTTACCATCCCAAATTGTTGTTGTCTAAGAAATTATCTCATTCGTACGACTCATTTATGTGCAAAGGTCGACACACTTCGCACTTGGCTCGGTACTTTATTATATTATTCCAACGATCGAGAAACAAAGCAGTAACCCTATCGTGACTGTAACTAATTTTATAAACGTTTACGTGTCGTAAATTGTTATTCGCTTAAATTTAATCGTTATACTGATGATCACTTGAACCTAAATAAGAAATAAAAATGTAATATTCTCACTTAACACATTGCATCTTTTACTGTACTTTGGGGTAAAGATCATAAATAATATAAAATAGAAAATTTTATAAATCTATCTAGCTCATCGTATTCCTACATCATCAAAAGTCGACTGGTAGAGAGTGCTCTGCCTGTGTTGTGTACCACTTGTCTTTTAAGTTACCTTAATGTATAAAAAAATAAGTTAGTTATCCATTTATAACTTAAGAATGGCTGAACTGTTCTTAAGATGTTTTAGTTATTTAAGTTGTCTCCAACCTGAATTCACAGTAATATGATAAATTTGTAAGTAAATCTGTCTGTCTGATACGCTTTCGCGGCTAAAATTTAGTATTTTAGCCACCACACACAGTACTCTTACGTTCAGTACAGTTACAGTACACATAGTAACCATTTTGGATGAAATTTACAGTGAATATCATTTGATTCTTGAGAAAGAAATTATGATACTATTTACTGCGATATTAAAATCGTGTACCAGAATAACTATTTAGATACTTAAAACAAAAATATGAAGTATTTTATTCATACATTCTGTATGAACTCTAATTAAGATCTGGGACTATAGGTCCAAGTGAAATTGCAGGGAACACTTCTTCACTTATCGTGTTGTTCTTGGTAACGTAAAGTTGTCCAGTTTGGTTTAGAGGCGGACGAAGCACCTCGTATAATTTAAATATTTTTATTAACAACTTAAAAAGAAATATATTTAAAAGCTACTTATGCTTTTATGGGATAGGGATGATCGGTTTATAAATAAGTTTGTCGTCATAAATAGGTATTATTGCCTATGTATGCCTATAATAGTTAATACCTATTTTTTTATGGAATAGCCTGATTGTAAGCGATTACCGCCATAAGTGCGTTGACAGCCTTTGGGGGACGGAGAGGGGGTTGGGGTATGGGCCTCCGGTATCTTCTGGGAGGGGTCCGGATGGCGTAAGAAAGCGGTTCCCGGATCCCTCCCGTCTCAGGCGCAGAGTGGCACACCGTGGTGGTTCAGTGGGTAGTCTGGCTGGTGTCAGTCAGGAGTCCCACACGAAGCGAACCCCCTGTACCCGCAGGGGGGGAGCGAAGTGCGTAAAGGCATTCCACCACGTCAAAAAACAAAATAAAAAAATAAAATGGGCCTCCGGTATCCTCACTTTTATCGGTAAAACACAGCACAAGCGCTGTTTCAAACCGCTCTTCTGGGAGGCCGTGGTATCACAAGCACACGATATTAATATTCTAACTTTTAAGAAATTTGAGCAAAAACATGTTATTGTGATAAAGCGTGATAAAGAAGACTATTTTAATTCCTTAAAATTCTCACATTTTCTCTACTGTGAGATGCATGTATTTCACAGATAAACCTTCCTCTAGGGTCACTTTATCTATTGCCGAAAATTGCATTAAAATCTGTTAAGTACTAGTGAGAACAAAGAGTGGAAGCGACATAATTTTACTCTCTGTTAGATATAAAATTACAAATAGCTTAAACTAATTACTATGGTAACAAACAAAATCTATAAATTAGCAATGCAGCCAGTCATCTTCTCTACGTGCAAAAATGAAACATTATGTATGTTGAAATAAAAGACTAAGACGAACCGAGGACTTCTTTCTTCTATTAAAGTCGATTAAAAAGTGAGAGCATGATTAATGGTCAAAACTGAAGACATTTGACAGGTAGACAGATACCACCTTTTGTTCAACTCTGTTCCAATCGAATCTTCGTTAAATTACTTTTAAATCTTCATAAAGCTGTTATAATGATTATGTTCGGATGAACAAGAAACAGAAATGATTTTGTTATTTCGTTTAAAGACTTATCAACATGACTACTGACCTTGTAGCATGACAGCATGAAATTATCATCATCAATTATTGCCTTGTCTTTAAGGTTACATTTGAGATTAGATTATACAACTCATTGAGGGTACCCTGAATACATCTGGTGAGCAAAAAAAAATAAATAAGAATAATGTGAGAGCGAATTCAGTAGCTTTTTAATTGGAAAACTCCATCTATCTAAAAAGTTTGGACATCTCATGAAAAAAGTTGACACACCAAATTGTGAAACTTGCCGAGAAACCCCTTGATAATGTCCAACATTTATTCGTCGTGTCAAATATCCAAACGAAAGGAACTTGTTGATGTGTAAATATAATTTTAATGTGTAAGATGTAAGACTTTTCATTACTATCCTAAGTACTACTAATACAAATGCGGCGCTAAACCTATTTGAGATATTTGCGCAACTGCGACCTCCTCTGTCTCCAATAACAATATAGATATTTAGTATCTTGGAATAAGCCACGATGGGGCTAACTTATTATTTTACGATAAAAGCCTATAAATAAATATGAAAAAAACCTGCAATTTATTACATATTGTTACATTCTATACAATTTATTACATTACATAAGTAAGCAAATCTTGTGAATCTTGTGAAGGGGGCAAACGATCGTACGTATCGCCTGATGGTAAGTGATTAACGCCGCCCATAGAAACCCGCAACACTAGAGGCGTCACAAGTGCTTTGCCGGCTCTCGGGGGATGGGGGGAGGGGTTGAGGTGTAGACCTCCGGTATCCTTACTCACTCGGCAAAACACAGCACAAGCGCTATTTCACACCGGTTTTCTGAGAGGTCGTATCACTCCGGTCGAGCCGGCCCATTCGTACCGAAGCGTGGTGCTCAATCGGTTTTTAAATGTAAATCAGGTTTTTAGTACTTCTGGGTGATATATTAGTTTTCTTTCCCGTACGCAAAAATGAAACTTCTCAGAATTGGTAGAGATCCCACAAGTTCAACATTCGATTACGTGCCGAAGGAAAATGACTGTAATTTGCTAAACATTTCACTAAACAAACTCCTAACCATGCTAATCAGTTGCTTCCTGTACTAGACTAGGTCAAAAAAAACCATCCGCTATGTTTATTTTACAAATTGGCCACGAACAATGTAACATTTACAGAACGCAAAAATCTCTTTGCCAAGTTTACTTTGAATAAAAAAAGTTATGATAAACTAGTCTGCTTTGATTTACACCACCATGGTCTTTCTAACCGACTTCGAAAAAATGGAGGTTTCTCAATTCGACTATATAATAGTCTTTTTTTATGTATTTTCGTGGATAACTTCGACGTTTATGGACCGATTTTGATGATAATTTTTTTCGTTGGTAACAAAATATCTCAAAAGTGGTATGATAAGGAAACCAGGATCTGATAATGGCTGACGAAAGAAATCGAAGGGAAACTTCGAAATTCATAAGGCGACTTGTGCATTTTTCATTAAGCACTTTAATTCTTAGCAAGGTATTATTACTTATTCCCTGGAGTATTGCCCAACTTTACTTTTCTTACAACTTGTATTACCTTAAAGAAGACTTACTATTTATTATGTTTGGTAGTTTATGTTTCATTATATACCAGATGTTGGAAAGGCTCCGCCCGCTTATATGTCGTTTATCGCGACATATAAGTATTATTAAAATTTTCTAATTTTCCGCGCAATTCTTAATTTTTTTCTTTCATATATATTTATATATATACACTTAATTTAAAAAAAAATACTACAGAATAGACCAAGAATATAATGGTGGATCCAATTACATATTTAGTTTAAAAAGATAGATTGATACTTAGATAAACATACCTACTGTTAATTGTACATAAAACAAAATAAAATATCTGACTGGTTGTAATTAACAAGCCAATATCATTGTACAATTGACAAGATTATCTACATTCACGATCTCACGAGTTGTAAACTATATGAGTAGCCGGAAGTAACTGTTTGTCTTTTGCTGTCGTGGCTAAACCAATGAGCCGATTTGGATAGAGAGCTTATTACACTTTTACAGTAAAAATACAAAATTTTAATTATCTTTATATTTAATTCCAGGTAGGTATTGGTTTGTAAGCCTTTGAATAAGTACAACCAACAAATGTAAAGTGTAAGCAATTATTACAATAAAATAATTGGAGCGATTGGTGCTGACAATCGAAATACAGGCTTTGCCTAGTTTGATTGCAGATGCTAAATCAATTAAGCTGTAAAATATTGCCAGCATTTTTTTTTGTAATACATTAAGTTCATTATTTGTTTATATTTGTTCAAGGCCACTATTTACCGAAATCAACGACATGTGGGCGAAGCCGCGGATAAACTATAATTATTTATACTATTGATAATGGTTTTTGCTTTCTTGCTTCGGAAACGAATATTTCAATGCATTTAATACACTTCAGATGTATTTTAATGTTTATGATGATTCGTCACCATCTTAATCAGACCGATTTCGCCATAAAGTAATAAAAGAGTTGCCATTCTTTCCGTTTAAAACAGACCAATCAAAATTCATTAAAAGTCCAGATTTTTTTTAAATCACCATATACCAAGCACTTACCGCAAAACTTGTAAAAGCATAACTTTTTTGCACAATCCAGAAAATATAGTATTCAGTGCAGATTCCTTTAGAACACATACCTGTAACAAATGAAACATTTTATTAATATTAGGATATTAACACTGCCATATTTAGTTTGAATAAAAAATTGGGATACCTTATAGAAAAGAACTATTCAAACATCAAAAAGTATTATATATATGTATAGATTGTTTGTCATGAACATCTATGGTAATCGTTAATGGGAAGTTAGTGCCCTTAAGTATATTGACAACTAGTGCAACCTTCGAATTCAGTTCACCATCAAGGTTTTTTCTAATTTTTGTAACCTACTTCTAATGACCTGAAAATAATTAGACAATTGTGGTAGATTTTCTTCCTAGGTCAGCGGTCTTCGAGGTTGCAAAAGCCCAATGCCAGTCGTTCCGTAGAAAAAATAAAATATCCAGGTAAAACCGGTTGAACTAGTAGCCGACCCCTAAGCACCTTGGGAATAGTAAAGTATGACAAAGAGTATATTAGTTGTCAATTTTTACTGTCACTTTGACAGATGCCATCTGTCAAATTGCTGAAAGATTAGCAAATACTATTTTATATGCGTGGTTTGCAAAACTTAAAATATTTGTATTCGTTGCAAATATTTTCCACCCCTTTTATTACAGTTACTTTCACATTCGTTATTACCAACAATATCATTAAGATTATATCAATAAGATTTATATCATTATATTCTTAGACCACTCATTATAGTGTATCTCTCAAACATTAAACAAACAATGATTAGGAATCACCTCTTTTTCAGTCTGTAAAAAAAACAAAACAAAATTATAGTTCACCGTTAGTTAGGTAAATTACAGTAATCATCTTGTAACAAGGATGTAAATTTGGGAATGTCATGGTGAATTACTTCTTACTCGATTGTGACGTCAGACATGATTTGGCCCAACCACTACTTGGCTCTAATAACGGAACTTGAATCAATCAGAATAGTCTTGTAAGCATAACGAAATTGAAGTCGAACTTAATTAGGTTCTAGCTATAAACAAACTTTTACAATTTCGTGAACATAGAAATTACAAATCAATTTAGTAATTTTTATTCTAAACAAAACGGTTCACTTATATTTTTCTTTTCTATCTATTTGCAAAATTTAATGATACTTGGTAAACGAAGGGTGATTATATTAGTAATTGGCTGGTTGATTGATCGCTCGAGAGTCATCATATCAACAGTCTTCTATAATTTTTTATGTGAAAGCTGACCGAATATATGAATATACTCTGCCTGATGGAAAGTATGAGCAGAATTCAAGAGTGGTGAGACTTCATGAAAAATCATATTTTCTTACTAATGAACCGACAAAACTTTCGCTATATTGTGAGGATATTGAAGCCTCAACTTCTTTCGGGCTAATTGAACATCATCCACCATACCGTCATGTCCACCAATCTATATAAAATGAAAACTGCTTTCTCGAAGTGATGATGAAATATATCTAAATGATACATACAGTTTCAGGAGTCTTATGTTTCTTTCTGCACCACTGTATTTTTTATTCTGGATTATAAGTATTTGTCTAAAAATATAAGTAATTGTTTGTAAATCTATTTATTCATAAGTACCGAATGAGCGAGCTTTGCCCAGTATTTCTTTGTTGGTCAATTTTATAAAAAATAATCCTAACTAGAGCGATTTATCGCCTCCGAAAACCCCTGCATACAAAAGTTCACGAAAAGGTTCATGTTAAAGCCGTTTCTGGAATCATATTATATACATTGTATTAATATACTTATATATAAAGAATTGATCGTTTAAAGGTATGAGATATTTAGATGGAAACAACACTAAATTGGCAAAGATCAATTAATATCACTGTTATAGGCGGTATATAGTGATAAGACTAAGAAACTTAAATATAAGTTGAAAGATGCTCTTGCGCAACTTTATTGCTACAAAGTTGTACCATTAATTGTTTTGTAATCCTATAGCGTAAAACGCATTAACGATAGTATTTACAACCATCATAATTGCATTTCAAAGGAATACCAAACGTATTTAAAGTATAAAATTGCAAATCGAGAATACAGAATCTGTTTTTGGAATGTAAAAAGTATTGGCATCTAAAAAAAACGTCAAACACGGTTCTAGAATTAGGGGAGGTTAAATTATGTATAGATCGAAGTTTTAACAGGAAAGGAAAACCTTTATTATCTTCGAGGTTTGATGCGCCAACATATTTCCATTTCACATCATGATCACACATCGACAGTTTTAAATAATCCCCTAGACATAGGCATCTAGGCCATTTAGGTTTTCTTTTAGGTTTGTTTTCTCTCTTTGAAGTGATGACTTGCATAGTGTACTAGTCAATGTTATGTAGTGAAACTTCTTTAGACGCGTTGAGCACTTTTTGGCTCAAAAAAATGATGGAACTCGCGTCATCGTCACCGAACGCTTTCCATGAGTTATATTTTTTTATTTCTTTTTGTCATTTTATTTAAAGAGCAAAGAGGTTCATTTCAGATGAGCTTAATCAACTGTTTGTTTATAGTTTTAAGTTTTCACCTTCGTCGGAAGAATAAATAGCTTTGTCTTTTTTTATGCCTGTTCGATACATAAAGTTTAGTAAGATACGATATGATATATAGGTTACTGGTTAAGCCCCGCGGTGTTACCCGTGCTACAATATCAACCGCAGGAAATACCGCGGGGCGAAGCCAGTGTTAAAAAAGTAGCCTTAGTTACTCCTTATATCATCTGATACTTATCAGTAAAGTCCCGTCAAAATCGGTGAAGCCGTTCCGGAGATTAGCCGAAGCAAACTACAGACAAAAATAGTTATTTTGGTATACATATACATGCATTTGGTAAAAAGCGGTTATTTGAAAATTACAAACAGACTCTCCAATTTTATTTATTTGTTCAGATTTCACAACAAATGAAGGAGTTTGAGTAATTTGTACATGGTAACAGTGACAATAATAAGATATATTAAGAAGAAATTATTAATATTATTATTATTTTACAGCTTTGAGGGAGGCCTACGTCTAGCAGTTAACGGTTTTCGGCTGGGATGATAAATACCTGTTATTTATTGATATTGTCGACATTGCATGTTAAATATTGTTAGTAATATTGTTTCTACGACCATTGAGATAAAGATAAACCTCAAACAATACTACTGTCTTTTCTTTATTTTAGTAGTTGCTGTTTTGAGTCGAGTTGGTTATGCCATTAGATGGTTTGAAGATACAGTAAACGATCTATTGTTGCATACACTAACGACAAATAATCTGTGTTTCAAAGATATTATGATCGTACACAATGTATTTGAAGAAAGCTGAAACAGAAGGTTCGCATATTACCACCAATTTTAGCTTTCTTTACTCGTCTCTTTACTACTTCATTCATAGACTATATGCTTACAGACAGACAGTAAGCGATAACCATACATTGTAATATCATGGGAAACTAAAACCGACAGTTACCGAGAAAGTTCAGGAAATAAAAGATTTTATTTATGACTAGCTGACCCGGCGAACTTCGTACCGCCATATTCATTTTCGTAAAAAAGTCTGAATAACAGAAAAACTTATTTTAGTAAGCCCGTGTTTGCTTACCGCAGGGCCGCAGTGTGTACGACTAAGCGGACTTAGAAAATATAACACCTGCTGTTTTCTTTTATTTTTTTATGCAAACCTTTTCCTGACATTAAAAAAAGCATTTAAAAAAGAATGATCCAATTCGCAGCAATCGATCGAAAGTTATGCCCGTACGTAAATTTTTGTTATTCATTTTTATTTATTTAGATGACTATTATTTCATTTGCAATGAAGACATTCATCTTTGTTATAATGCTCCGTATGCTATCCGTCTGCAACGACGTATTAAGAGAACAGTGTCACCATCAATATTGATCCCATGTGAAAGGTCTTAAGGGGCGTCTAAGGGTTACCGCCGATGGCCAGATCCGTCACTCGCGCCGCTTGCCGTCATTTTACTTCACCGTATCAAATACTGTTGTATTCTGAAGAGCTTAAGGTTGTATTTAAATTGTTGCTAAACTAGTTTCTTCACCGACAGTCTGTCCGACGGCGCTGACCCTTAGGGCCAAACTACGCAAGATAATCTCAGTGTGAGTAGTAGTCAGCGCGGTATAATACACCTGAACCTCCTTACTACGGAGAAACCAGTCCAGGAGTGGAACGTTAACATGTGATGCTGCGTCATTTTGACTGCCTCGTTGGCGCAGTGGTGGCGTACGCGATTGCTGTGCTTATGGTTTTACGTTCGATAGCCGTGTAGGATCAAATGCTATGTTCTACAAGTATTTTTTTCGGAGTTTGGGCGTTTTTATGTAAAAATGTATTTTAATACAAAAAAGTATATATATAAATATATGTTTATAGTAGTTGGCTAGTACCCATAATACAAGCTCTGCTTAGCTTGGGACAAGATGGCATTGTGTAATAAATGTTCGAAATATATAAAAAAAACGATATTTAAAAGCAATATTTTTATTATGTAAGGTTATATTAATTCAACCTAAATTTATTATTAACAATTCAGTTTCCTTAAAAGCTATAAATGAAAGTTGTCCTTGCATTGCAACTTAACAATAAATTAAAAAGTTAAGTATTTTTAAATATGTCAGTTACGTAATAAACGACGCAGTAAACTTCACAAGGTTAATCTGAATTAAAATCGGTTCCAATTGTTTATTAAAAAAAACATTGCTTCAAATAAACTATGAAAGACGTATTTATTAGGACATCATAAAAAAGTTTTATATTAGTTTCTGATAGAAGAATATGTGTACATAATTTAATAATTTATTTTGTGCGAGTGCAAAATCACTTTTAATTTATTTACGCTTATAATTATCTATCGAAAACACAAGGATCAGAGCAATGGTCCTTGTGTTTTCGATAATGGTTTAAACGAATGAAAAAGTATTTGAAGTTTAACGGAGAATATTAAAAAGCAAAGAATTTATAAGTTTACAAATTGTTTTATTTATGAGTTACGCAAAACTTTCTGTTTCGCCACGTAACAACCTACGTTTTAAACCGCTCTGGTTTAAAACGTAGGTTGTTACGTCGTCAGTCAGTTACGTCAGTTATCTGATTAATAAATTTGACGAAAAATAGTCCAACTGTTTCAGCGTGAAGTAGTAACAAATATACAAACACACACAAAGTATCGGTTTTATCATATTAGTACGGTAACTCACTAAAGATGAATTATAAATATATTCTTGCAGCAGAACAATGATGAACAGTTTAGAACCAAAAGAACGAATATCTCTGCTTTTCCATTATTTTTTTTAAAGACAACTCCTCTATTAGGAATATACATCCTGTGTCACAGGGGACTTTACAAACATACATGAAACGGACACAAAGTACACCCAGACTTAGAACAACAATTTCACACAAAGTGTAGGAAGCGGAGTGGCGGTCACTTAAACCACTTTTTTTTTATTACGTGTGGAAACCCCCCTCGGGCCTTCACCCCACCGGGGTTTGCGGCGGTGTGTCGTAATCGAACCGACTAAAACCACACGGTGTGCCACTCTGCGCCTGAGACGGGAGAGATCCGGGAACCGCTTTCTTACGCCATCCGGAACCACTTAAATCACTAGACCAACCGTGCACCATTGCCAACATAACATAAAATAACATTATATAAAACTATTATTAAATACAAAAATGTCTCTCTATTTACAAACTACAATATTTCCGTGCATTATTAAGTCATTAAATTGACGTTAGTATGTTTATGTCATTATGTTAGGTTTCGTTATTTCGTTGGGTACAATTTTAGTCATTTACATGTTAATAATAGGTAATTGTAGGTAACACTTTCACTGTTAGTTTTAAGATATTGTGTGTTTTAGAATTCGTTCCACGCTAGTGAGTTATTGAATGTTGTAGCTATTAACAGTGCCTACAAGCTTCACTTTTTTAACCGACTTCAAAAAAGGAGGAGATTCTTAATTCGTCAGTTTATTTATTTTTGAGTATGATCGTCGACATTTTCGTCGTTTATGAACCGGTTTTAAAAATTATTTTTGATTTCCACAATTTTTTTTTTGTTATAACAAATGTGGAGACGAGTCACCAGATGGTAGTGCTTATCACTGCCGATAGACAAATGATCCGCAAGATTCAGAATTGCTTTCAATTATTTATTAGCTTTTATCCGCGGTTCAACACGGGAGTATGTTAGTTATAGCGATAAAGAGTAGTCTGTGTTCTCCCCCAAGAATCAAATTATTTCATGCCAAATTTCAGGTGAAGCGGTTTGGCAGTTGAAGCGTAACTGACAGACAAACAGGAATTTATCATATCAGTTTGGAAGAATGGATTTGTGTTGCCGCTCTTTTAGCCCCTCTCCANAAATATATGTTTATAGTAGTTGGCTAGTACCCATAATACAAGCTCTGCTTAGCTTGGGACAAGATGGCATTGTGTAATAAATGTTCGAAATATATAAAAAAAACGATATTTAAAAGCAATATTTTTATTATGTAAGGTTATATTAATTCAACCTAAATTTATTATTAACAATTCAGTTTCCTTAAAAGCTATAAATGAAAGTTGTCCTTGCATTGCAACTTAACAATAAATTAAAAAGTTAAGTATTTTTAAATATGTCAGTTACGTAATAAACGACGCAGTAAACTTCACAAGGTTAATCTGAATTAAAATCGGTTCCAATTGTTTATTAAAAAAAACATTGCTTCAAATAAACTATGAAAGACGTATTTATTAGGACATCATAAAAAAGTTTTATATTAGTTTCTGATAGAAGAATATGTGTACATAATTTAATAATTTATTTTGTGCGAGTGCAAAATCACTTTTAATTTATTTACGCTTATAATTATCTATCGAAAACACAAGGATCAGAGCAATGGTCCTTGTGTTTTCGATAATGGTTTAAACGAATGAAAAAGTATTTGAAGTTTAACGGAGAATATTAAAAAGCAAAGAATTTATAAGTTTACAAATTGTTTTATTTATGAGTTACGCAAAACTTTCTGTTTCGCCACGTAACAACCTACGTTTTAAACCGCTCTGGTTTAAAACGTAGGTTGTTACGTCGTCAGTCAGTTACGTCAGTTATCTGATTAATAAATTTGACGAAAAATAGTCCAACTGTTTCAGCGTGAAGTAGTAACAAATATACAAACACACACAAAGTATCGGTTTTATCATATTAGTACGGTAACTCACTAAAGATGAATTATAAATATATTCTTGCAGCAGAACAATGATGAACAGTTTAGAACCAAAAGAACGAATATCTCTGCTTTTCCATTATTTTTTTTAAAGACAACTCCTCTATTAGGAATATACATCCTGTGTCACAGGGGACTTTACAAACATACATGAAACGGACACAAAGTACACCCAGACTTAGAACAACAATTTCACACAAAGTGTAGGAAGCGGAGTGGCGGTCACTTAAACCACTTTTTTTTTATTACGTGTGGAAACCCCCCTCGGGCCTTCACCCCACCGGGGTTTGCGGCGGTGTGTCGTAATCGAACCGACTAAAACCACACGGTGTGCCACTCTGCGCCTGAGACGGGAGAGATCCGGGAACCGCTTTCTTACGCCATCCGGAACCACTTAAATCACTAGACCAACCGTGCACCATTGCCAACATAACATAAAATAACATTATATAAAACTATTATTAAATACAAAAATGTCTCTCTATTTACAAACTACAATATTTCCGTGCATTATTAAGTCATTAAATTGACGTTAGTATGTTTATGTCATTATGTTAGGTTTCGTTATTTCGTTGGGTACAATTTTAGTCATTTACATGTTAATAATAGGTAATTGTAGGTAACACTTTCACTGTTAGTTTTAAGATATTGTGTGTTTTAGAATTCGTTCCACGCTAGTGAGTTATTGAATGTTGTAGCTATTAACAGTGCCTACAAGCTTCACTTTTTTAACCGACTTCAAAAAAGGAGGAGATTCTTAATTCGTCAGTTTATTTATTTTTGAGTATGATCGTCGACATTTTCGTCGTTTATGAACCGGTTTTAAAAATTATTTTTGATTTCCACAATTTTTTTTTTGTTATAACAAATGTGGAGACGAGTCACCAGATGGTAGTGCTTATCACTGCCGATAGACAAATGATCCGCAAGATTCAGAATTGCTTTCAATTATTTATTAGCTTTTATCCGCGGTTCAACACGGGAGTATGTTAGTTATAGCGATAAAGAGTAGTCTGTGTTCTCCCCCAAGAATCAAATTATTTCATGCCAAATTTCAGGTGAAGCGGTTTGGCAGTTGAAGCGTAACTGACAGACAAACAGGAATTTATCATATCAGTTTGGAAGAATGGATTTGTGTTGCCGCTCTTTTAGCCCCTCTCCACAGAAACAGGTAGAGGGATATTATCGGACTCAGGAATGGATTTGTGTTGCCGCTCTTTTAGCCCCTCTCCCCAGAAACAGGTAGAGGGATATTATCGGACTCAAGAATGGATTTGTGTTGCCGCTCTTTTAGCCCCTCTCCCTAGAAACAGGTAGAGGGATATTATCGGACTCCGATACTATTCGGCTGATTCGGCTAAAAGTTATGAAGTACTCCTAACGCTGGTTTTCTGTCGAACCTCGAAATCCTCATATGGCTTAGTATATAACTTTTTACGGATGGATTGCATTTATTTATACCCTCCGTCAGTGATACAGACGGCATGTGAGGGACTTCCGGATAACTAGTCTATCCACTGAACCGCGCGCCGGTTTTATGCTTTGGTATACCCTACGTTAAGTGGATAGAAAACGAGCAAATAAACAGCTCAGGAAAACCCTGAAAGACTCCTTCTTCGCTTTTTGCATCCATAAGTGATTCTTCATCGTGTCTACATATTCATAGATAGACACAAAACAAAAATGGCTGGCCATATTCCTTGATCATCTAGCTAAGGCGTTTGATTGTGTTTCCTTTCCGATTCGTCTAAATAAGTTAGAACGTGTTGGTATACGCGGTAAATGCGTTTAATATCTTTAAGGGTTTCTTGACTAATCATACTTAGTGGGTTCGAATCGGCAACATTATCAAAAACTGGTTGTTAGTACTTAATTATGAAGAAACTTAATTGTAAATGTCGTGAAATGTAGTTACTCTCCGAATATTACATACAGACACACACATTCGCACATTCATATAAAAAATATGACTTTGATTGTATTATTTAAAGGTATTCTTGTTCCATGTGTTTTTTTCCATAAAATAGCATATGTAACAAAGGTCATTGAACCTAGCTCGGATCAGGGAGCTCAATATGATTTGTAAAGTTTGGTTTCATGGGATTGTTTTAATTATAATTTTATTACTTAATTGGCATTCTAATTTCGTACAAAGTTTGTGCTATACGAATATAACTGTAGTTTTCCTACAGTTATAAAATAAAATAAATAACGTTATATTTAGTGTAACATCCTAAATTCGAACAATCGGTTTGAACTTGAAAAGGGACGGATGTCTATTACGGATTCCAGGTAAGCGTGCAACTTTTGATTGTGACGATAAAACTTGCCTTTAGATGATAAGTGAAACATCAGATACTCATATGTGATTAATTACTACTAGTAAGGCTCACATCTTTCCTGTTACCTTTATGAGCCTTATCAATACGATTTCTTTAAGTTATCCTACTTGTATGTATAATATATTTAGGTATTCAAAACAACGGAGCCCCATAATCCAACCCTTCCCCTCATCCCTCTCCCCATCCCCCAAGGCCGGCACCGCACTTGTGATGCCTCTGGTGTTACGGATGTCTATGGGCGGCGGTAACCGCTTACCATCAGGCGATACGTCTGCTGGTTTGCCCCCTATTCCATAAAAAACATACCAATATACACCATTAAAAGCACGGCAAGGAGTAGCCTTACGCAGGCATTGCCCTCTGTCAAAGTATAAGCCCAAATAGACCTATGCGTGACATAGTTATGACACAGAATTTATTTATGTGTGTATGTGAAATTGCGAATGTTTTTGTATTAATTATTATATGTGAGTCCGCAGTGACGGGTATTTTTGCATGTGAGTCTAAGATGTGTATGTGTGAAAATTTCCCTACAATTTACTTTGTTTAGGGGACAGACGCTGTAGCTACTCCCCTCCGGTTCGCAGGCGTATACTCTATGATATACAAACCAGATATACCATTTGTAATTGTGAAGATCCAAAACGTATGTGAAATTAAAATAAATTTAAACTGTGGAATTGTGGTTCTCGATAATCGATTATTTATACACGGCGGCATATCTTCTCACGGCTGAATAATCTATGGATTTACGATGCTTCAATATAACACTGAATCAAAATTTAATTTAATTATTCTATGAGAAATTAACCAGCATATAAAACAAAGAAATAACATTTTTTAACTCAAAAAGTATTTAAAGAACAGCATAATAAGCTTATTCTTTTATTCGCATTGTCAAAACCTATTTATTATTGCATAGAGTCAACGTTAAGATGTGCTAACATTTTCCGATTACCGATTCCGTAACTAAAAACGAAACCAATTGATTTGTTCTCAGCTATCAACCTTAAATTTAGAAAGTTTATTGAATAGGTCGAATTTATTCCCATTTGACTGCCTCGGTGGCGCAGTGGTAGCGTATGCAACTGCTATGCTAGAGGTCTCGGGTTCGATTCCTGAGTCGGACCAAGTGTATGATCTGCAAATATTTGTTTCGGAGTTTCGGTCTTTTCTATGTATGTTATGTATGTATTCACAAAAAAAAGTATATATATATTACTATCAGTTATCTAGTACCCATAGTACGAGCTTTGCTTAGTTTGGGCATTGCGTGTTAAAATGTCCGAAAATATTATTATTATTTATTTATTATTATTAAAAATACTTATTGATTGACAGCCGTGACAAAATAAAAATAAAACCACGAAGACCAGCTGCCAAAAATATGATTGGCAGGTACCATTTGGACTTGTGTCCTCAATGGATAAAACTCCCTATTAATTACCACTAGTAGAAGACAAGACAGGGTAATTTACATTTTCTTTCTTCTTTGTTTTTAACTTCAAGGTAGTAAGGTCAAGTTCGGCTCGATCGGGACGGTATTACCCTCTTAGAGGAGAACAACCTAAAATGACAGCATTCGTCCCGTAAGTATTTCATTCCTTCCTCTCCTTGATCGTGTCGAATAACCATCCCATCGGATTATGAGAGAGAGGGAACAGAAAGTGCACCTGTGTTTCCGCACACACATGTGCACTATAATATCTCCTGTTTTGGCTGGTTTCTATTGAGACTGGCCGCCACGACCGCAATCGGCTAGGAAGAAGATCAGCATTTCTTTGATAAGTGCCAGACCGTAGGCCCATTGATACAAAAGTACTAAAATAGGCCATCATAATGTGGGTCAGCATGCTCTTTGAGTCTAATCACGCTTCCTGTCAGGCTGAGTAGAGTCACTTTCGCAGGTCCATATAAATCTCCACTACTCTCCACTCTTTAATTCTTAGTTCTAGTATGTTAACTTATATGTGTGTGCCAAATTGTATTCAAATATATTCAGCGATAAGTACATAACGAATAAACATCTACTCTCAATATGTAAATATTGCATAGCATTTATTAATTTACTGCGAAAAAACCTGTTAGGTAAATACGTTAACATTTTAATGTTAGTTTTTAGACATCAAATACTATTTAAAAGATCCTAAATATAAAATACATTTAACTGTATATAGTTACATCACATCGCTGTATACTTTCGATAGCAGTAAAATGATCGTAATTTAGTACTTACATAGCTTTTATGCAAATACATGCTTGTATTATTACACTTTGTTCTTCCGCAATACAAGTTACTTAAGTGAAGTACTATCGATAAATTGGAATCGCGTGACCTACCATTAACTTACTTTCTAATAGACAATCAAATGCAATTAGGTCGACACTCGCGTAAATAAGTATTTCAATGGTACCGACCTTGTAATCTGCCATTTAATCACTCAGTGAAATAGATCTGTAGCAGCATCCAAACAGCATTCCTTCTGAGTGATGGTTAATTCCATAGAGCATTGTATTGTTTTATTTATTTATTTAAGCTTAATGCACACCTTGTATATAGGCAGACTTAACGTCATGGAGCATTGTCTGCCAGTCAATCTTTGGGTTATGGAAAATGTGATGCGGTAGGTGCAAAAATAAAATTTAAGTAGAACTTAACATTAACATAAAAACAAACATAGGTACACAAACTCACTGCTAAATATATAATCTACTGCAGTGATGATGAAGGTAATAATTGCGTAGATATTCAACCAATATTGCTTGTTTAATATATGGACCTCAGCAAACTACAGGCTTTTAGTCGGCCGATAGTTTAGTTTGAAGGCATTTGTCGGTCGATACCGAATCGTTATAATGTGCGCACTCCCAAACATCTTCATACGGATTAAGAAACCAACCGAACTATCGCCGTTCAAAAAGTCTGCAGTTAGCGGGGACTCTTAAAACATCCTAGGTGCGGTATGCACTGTAAAGTAGGGAAATCTTTGTTGTTTTGACGGTTTCAAACGATTTATCGGCGAAATGGATCATAAATGGAGTAAAGTTTGTCGATAGTACGCATAAAAACTAAAACTATCGTTAACTAAACAAAATAAGAATTGAAATTTATTGTACATGATAAAGGAAAAGGCATTGTCGTAATTATTGAAGATAAGACAAACCGTTATTGAAATACCTTTGCCATATACTGTGTGAAGTACCTACACTTCTTTTTGGAAATCACGTTCAAGTCAAATAAATAGATGGAGTTATTTTGTAACTTTAAAAAAAAACAAGGATAGGATTTTAATTGTGCATTTCATCTTGCGGTAGGCAGGGCTAGTAACATTAATAACGTGGCACGAAAATTGTCCTAGCCCTTTGCACTGTCAATTCTTTTGAAACTAATCCTTTAAGATTAGCCTATCCATGCAGTAATTAATTAAGAACGCGAAGTGTACTATAAGTAGTTAGGTACACGATATATGCGACTCAGGGAGCAAAGGAGGACTACATCACGACAAAGAGGAGAAAATCTTAAAACAAACCCTATACAAAATAGTCTAGCCAAAGCTGTATAATAGGCCAAAATCTCCTTCCAAGGACAGTCCTGCGTCTAACAGTGTTTAAGGCTATAGATAATGATATTAATGATGATTTGATGAATTATTAGACTTACGATATACATGGTCGGGTAAATAATACCAACCACGCTCACGGTTGTATAGCCGCAAAGGTATTCTACATTTAACCATCTTTATTCATATCATATCGTCGGCCATCGATTGGCCACATTGAATGGTAAAGATGGAAAAAATGGAATGCATTTAAACCCATCTATACGAGATTTTAAAAGAGACGATTATCCCTGAATTTGCTTCGTTTTTTCTTTTCAGGGATAGTCCAGTTCGGTAAGTCCCGTTGTGGAGGATTGGCTCGAGAGTTATTACCGGAGCCTCTCATACCGGCTGACAAACGGTGACCACCGGGAAATGGAAGACAGAGATCTCAAAACGATCTCCGTCCTTCATAAGGGCAAGCCTGAGGGTGACAAATGATGCCACTAGTCACCCTAGCAGAAGCAGGAAGAGTGGCGGTGCGAGTCCTATAAAGTACTTGCGCCCTTTCCTGAATAGAATAGGAGCGTTAGGGTTTCCACACAGGAGGGGGCCACCTACAAACTGTGGGTGGCCCGAGGTACCTCGGGGTTCCAGGGATTTCCTCTCTAGAATGCATATGGTTCCCCGGCTTCTAGTGCCCGAGACGGTGTGCGGTTTTTAGTCGGTTCGAGTTCGACATAACCACCAGTCGGTGGTATCCGAGGAGATATCCGCACAAAAAAAAGTTATAGTTAGTTAGGGGAGGCCGAGCTTGTTTGGTCCGGATGGCGTAAGAAAGCGGTTCCTGTATCCCTGCCGTCTCAAGCGCAGAGTGGCACACCGTGTGGTTTTAGTCGGTTCAATTCCGACACACCGCCCCGGCGCAAACCCCGGTGGATGGGTGTTTGGGTTTTTACGTGTGGAAACCTAAAGGGGGCTAAAGGCCCGAGGGGGTTTCCACATATAAAAAAAAGGGCGAGCTCGTTTATCATGGAAGAAGTTTCACTGGCAAAAGTATTATTGTAACCTAATATATTTGCAGATAAACAATTTCAGTTTAAAATGTGCATGCTTTTAAAACAAAAACAGATTTTTAAAAAACGTTACTGACTGAAGCAAGTTTTAATTTTTTTATTACTTTCCGCGTACATTACTTATGTATCCGAATGTACCTAAAATGTAACGATTTTTATAATATTCTTTGATTCACTAAGTTCCTTGACACTTGATTTCATCCGTTTCACGTAGGTCATTTTTTGTACGAACTATAATATAATTAGCCCGATCTCTGTTTCAACAGTCAAAATCGCACTCGATCAACAGACTCGTCAACAGATATAAATGTTCACAATCCCCCGCATATCTGTATCATTTTCTAATCTTAAGATTCATATAATACGGCTACACCTGTTTTAGGTTATTAATCTAACGGTATATCTTTAATCAAATTCGATAAACACGTGTATAAAACCCTACATATAAATAAAACTTTATAGTTATTATTACCATAAATAACCAAAACTAGTAAAAGAAATTGGTTACTGCTTTGAATATTGATTATAGCCAATAAAGTCACGTCTACCTACGGAGAAAACCTTTTCAATTTTTTTTTAATTTGGAACTATCACGTTAAATGTTGGAAGTGTTACAAAAAAATGGCAGATTGCAGTGTAAACGTATTTTTGCAAGTCTAAATAGAATGTCAAAGCTGTAAATAACGAAAAAATATTATCTATTAGCCATCATTTTTGTTTTATTTTGTTTTTTTCACTATTAATGGTTGACTTGCGTATGAACCACTAAATTTTTTTACACCTAATAGCGCGACACTTAATTTAAAACATAAGTCTTATAACATCTAAGTTACCGCAAACTAAAACCTGAAATTTGAAAGTAAAAATGTGTGCATTCTTTTTTTTTGTCTGTGGCCAGTATCGCAATCGTGAAACACTAAAAACGAAAATAAAAACTGTAAACTTGCATAATTATAAGGTAATTAATTTAATTTTTGACTTTTTATACAATTTTGATTTAAACATTACATATGTTTTCATACTCAGGTGCCTTTAATTTACACAACGTATCTGGCATTTTGTTATTATTAATGTGCCTTATCTTTTAATCAAATACATATTCAACAAAAGCGGAAAAAATAAACAGTGAAAACTGTGTAACGACGCTTTATAGCCGAAAAGGCCGGTGATAAATTGATAGAATATGAAAGTCATTTCATAAATATTAATTATCTGTGCTGTGATACATGGGCGGCAGTAAAGAACATTTAAGTTTACTGTATTTATTACATATTTATTCAAAAACAATATTTCGGAAACTACTAATAATTTAAAAGGGTTATAACGAATTTGTTTAAAGTTCGGAAGTTCGTTTTGTTGAAGGCACTAATTTCAAGATATAATGGTTCGAATGGAATATTTCTTTTGGTATTAGATAGCTCATTAGCTAATGAGGGTTTGTAATATCAAGTTACGACCAATAGTAGTCCAGAATCCTTGAATAACTGTTCATAGGAACGATAAGAACTATTATCGCATTAACAACTCCACAATACACCCCGGGAGTAACTGATACCCACAAGATACCCGCATTAGGAATATAAATTCCTGTGTCGCGGGTATCTTTACAAACATACATGAAACAGACACAAAGTAAATCCAGACTTAGAACAACAATTTATGGATCACACAAAGTGTTGTCTCATGTAGGATTTGATCCCACAACACTTGGCGCAGTATGAAGCGGTGTGGCGACCACTGAAACCAACTTTTTTCCCCTTGGGCCTTCACCCTGCCGGGGTTTGCGGCGGGGCGATGTGTCGATGTGTCGAATCGAACCGACTAAAACCACGGTGTGCCACTCTGCGCCTGAGACGGGAGAGATCCGGGAACCGCTTTCTTACGCCATCCGGACCGACCACTGAAACCACTTTTTTTTTTTT